>JAVYIG010012483.1:0-53310 GCA_035222895.1 Strongylocentrotus droebachiensis | reverse complement strand
AACTATACGATGTAACGCTGGCAAATACATTTCCTATATAGGTAAGGACTGGCTTGATCCAAGATGGCAGCATTAGAGGCGTCCGAGGGCCTAGATAGATGGCGCTATGCTGTGGCATTTGCAAAGTTTATCATCCACGTCCTTTATTCTGGCGTTCCTACTTCACTGTCCGTCCTCCTTCCATCGTTGGCCTACCAGCTGGACCTGGACTACACGACAGTTGGGTTCTTAATCACACTGGAGGTTGGGATGTTCTTCTTTGCTTGTAAGTCACTGATGTAAGAGAAAGGAAGAAAGATAGAGAGATAAAAAATAGAGAGAGAGAGAGAGAGTGTGTGTGAGAGAGAGAGAGGGAAGGATGCTTGGGAGAGTGAGTGATAAAATGGACACCTTTATAATATTTAGAGAAAGCGAGATATAGACAAAGGGAGAGAAGAAAGACAAAGATAGATAGGTTTATAAAGATAGATCATGGACCCGACTAAAGATGGACTAATAATGAGAGTCTTTCTTTGATCACATCATCAGGCACGTAGCCACGGGGGAAGGGGAGGGGGGGGGGGGGGGGGGGCACGGGGAGGGCACGTGCCCCCCAAAATTTCCAAGATTGGTTGAACTTTTTTAGACCCCTTTTTTTAACCTCGATCGATTACATGTATGTGCCCCCCCCCCCAAACATCAAACTCTGTGCCTGCACATCATGACCCCCGCCACCTGAAAATGTGTATGTCGATGAGGACGTTCATTTGACTCGACGATGTTGATTATGTAATCACGCATCGTCACAGACAAAAGAACCTTTTACATTCTTTTCGCTGGGCCAGGGCCCAGAGTGCAGTTTCTGGGAAAATAGGGACTTTTTGGACTGATACGTGTGACGTCAATTCAAGGCAGTGCATTAAAAGGACGTCGATCGTAGCAATCCACGTTGTCGTTCGGCAAATCTAAAAGTCCCTAGTATCGTGATTTAAGACCAGTTAGAGGAGCAATGAACCCCAAATTATGGCAATTTGTGTGATATTAGATTGATTATTGAAGAAATGGACACTGGTAGACTTGCCAAACTTTGAAAAATACATATTATTTACTGTCCTATTACCTTCTATTCCTTGGAAATGGATAGGATAAGTTTTAAAATGAAGTTTGAAATCATTGTGTTACAGCCAAATTTACAGGTTTCTCTTGTAAACTACTTCTAATTTCTAACTTCATACACCTATATTAATTATGTACACCACAACTGCATATGCATTTCCGTGGTTTTAAGCGAATCAGTTTCTTTTGCGCAGGCATTTTGTATATTCTTCACGACATAGTTCTGTTTTTTATGGCTGACTGGCAGCGGTCGTGATGAGATCAAAGCTTGGAAGCATGTTTGGAATGTCATTATAATACTTTGAGAGAGACATGTGCATAAATGTATTATGGTACCGATCAGAGTCCACTTGAAGTAGGCCTATGGATAGATAGAGATACAAAGAGAGAGAGAGAGAGAGAGAGAGAGTGCGAGCGGGTGGGGGGGGGGGGGGAGAAAGGTAGACTAGAATAAAAGATATTATCGAGGGAGACGGGAATATTCGTATCCTTTATGGTCGTCTGTGGTTCAGGGGCTGTATCCTGAAATCTAAGATAACTTCAGAGTTACATACCCTTAAACTATCTCTTAATCGGTATTTTGAAAACTATGTAAAGTATTAATTTAATAATTATTAATGCGTATTTTTTAAAGCATTATCAATACAACTGTCATGTGCACTACCTATGTCCGAGCCTTTGTCACGAAAGTTTTCATGAAAAGATACTTTCATTTCAAAGTTTTTTACGATTGTTTTACTATCAAAACTGATAGATACACAGAATCTCGTAGACTGTGATCACGGAAACCAGATCTGAAAAACATAAGAAATAAATATGAAATGCATTTCACCTTTAAATAGAGTGATAAACAATAACCACAAGACCTCTAGATCATTTGTATTTTTTTGTCTTAACTTCTATGTTATCTTGTGGTTAAAAGATCACGTATAACGTCATTCAAAGAAGAGAGACAGAGAGATTTCTATGGGATATCTAAGATCATTAAACAAAATTCTCGAGAAGATTCTTGGATAGCCTTTGTAATGGTGTTTAAAGTATCTTTCTATCATAACTTTATAACCGTCTTATTACTCATCCAGGTCCGATTAGCAATTATGTGTTTCAGAAGTTCAATCCTCGTCTAGTAGCAACGTTGGGCGGTTTCCTGGCGGCAATCTCACTCATGGCAGCATTTTTCAGCCAAACAGCGGCTTCCCTCGGCTGCTCTTTCTTCTTCACAGGTAGATTTTAAATTTAGACCCTAGTCTTTTAATGAACCGTAATAGAACTTTAATATTTATGTCACTTTATACAAATATACTAGTATTTAGGGCCTACTCTCTACATGGAAGTACATGTACTTCCCTTTTTAGGAGCGGATTAGAAATCACTTCGTTTTGGAGTTGAAATTCACCCTCAGATAAGTGGTATCAACTTTGAAAGAGTATCCCTCATAAAATGACCGAGATACAATCTTGTTGAGTTGAGTTGAAGAATGAACATGATTTAAGTAAGTTTAAGTTAGTTAATTTATAGTTCAATATAGAACACTAGGGAATATGGTTTAGATTTACGAGGAGGTATGTTTCCTTCTGAATCCGATGACCGGGGTAATAATATGTTCCGCGCCTAGAAACGTAGTATTAGGCGCATTATAAATGTGAGCTATTATTCTGTAATGTTCTTCTTTTCAAAGAATTTCTGCCTTTTTGAAAATTAAGGCTCTTTCTCTACTTGTTTTTCTTAGGAAAAAACACACACGATCGTTTGAACTTAAAAAGGAATTAAATTTCAAATCGATTTGTTCTTTTGTTCAACAAATTTTGACCGGCAACATGAATATAGTTTATTATGAAAGACAATTCATTTCTACTTCATGTACATTTGTTCTTGTTCAAGTTTAGAATACCTTAACGGTAAAAATATTTAAGCCCACCTTTTTATATCGTTATGCGTCCTCTATTTTTAAAACATCACCCCTGTCATGTTATCCATGAAGAATGAACAAAAAAGGAGCGATCTGAAAACACATGGACCGGAAAATTGCTAATAATGAGAAAGCGTAATGTTTTTTGTTAACTCTCATTATGCTATTACCAGGCGTTTTATTGGACATCCGCAAACCCATTGAAAAAAAAGTTTTATTAATTCTTTTAGTTTTTTTGTTCTTACCAGGTTTTTTCTCATCCCCGCTACGTCAGATTTCAAGCATAACTCTCGAACAACATTTCGGGGACAAGTATGGATTCGCCGAGACTGTTACACATGTGGGTGGTCAGTTAGGAAGTTTCCTCTTACCTTATCTTACCGTGATGTGTCTTAACGCCTATGGAACGAGAGGTGCCTTATTGTTTCTAAGCGCATTAATGTTTCATTGCGTACCGATTGGAGCCACCATGCACCCTCCACGTCCACAAAGCCGATCTGAAATGATGGGCGGCGAATTAAACAAAAGGGAAGAAGATGATGACCAAGAAGTTAAACCGCTTCAAAATGTTGACGCCTGTGAAAGTGACGAGAATGATTTAGATCTAGAAATGGACATAAAGGGTGACGAAAAAGGTATTTGTGAAAACGATCAGAATTACTCAAATACAGAGGCGGATTCGAGTGCCCAGCCATTGATTGGAAAAGGTCGGGCCAACATGAAGGCGAAGACATTAAGCGAAGACAAGAATTATGTGTCAATGACATTGACCGCTATCCGGGAATATATTCGGTCAGCAATCAATGCTAGTTTTTTTATGAACGAACGCGTTTTTATGTACCTGCTGCTTCCGTGTGAGGGCATTTACGAAATATGCTACGCCAGTTGGGCATTCTTTTCAGTCTCCTACGGCGTATCTGTTGGAATTTCTGTCGAAAAAGCTGTGTATATTGTTATGATGGAATCTGTGGGCGGTATTACCGGTCGGGCAGTACTCATAGCAGTTCTCTTCAAGTACCCGCTGTCAACACCGCAAATGCTTGCTGCTAACATCGGAATAGCAGCGATCGGACTCCTCGCCTTTTCCATCAATACGTCTCTGACGTATTTGATGATATTTTCTTTCGTCAGTGGCTTCGGCTTCTTCAATTCCTTTTCCAGTTTCTACGGTTTTGTATCCATAATCGTGAAAAAGGAGAATTTCGCAAAGGCAATGTCGTACTCGTTGATGCAAACTGGAGGCTCCTTAATTATATCGGGAGTTCTTACAGGTATGTTAATACCATTAACATTACATGTCTACTTCATCCCCGAGACAAGGAAGTTGTCAGATGGGCGATTGCCTTTACTTTCCCCAGAGGGCAATGACTAAACAGGGGGTGGTTGTCCGTATAAATTCAAATTCAAATTCTTATATTTGTCATAAAAACATTGGATAACAAATTTTAAAATTATGGAATGACAAAATTTAACACACTACCGTATGTATGTTCTGAAAGATAATACAGGGATGAAAATAAATTATATTACTCAAATACTTTTTACATTTTTATTTTTTTTTCTTTTCAAATAAAAAGGAAAACAACGACTTACATAATGTATGTTTTATGATTACCAATCCCTATTCCAAATCCAATCTCGTGGGAGACAGTGAACATGGGATGACAATAACTAATGCTTTTTACATTAATAACTTTTATCGAGATTAATATTATGTTTTAAAAGAAAAAAAACCCACAACAAAGCAATAAAACAAATAACGATCTACTCATCTCGTATATGATCGTATTTCTATCTTATAATAAACTTAATATTGCAAAGTAACATTATATTAATTGTATAAAGATAAACAGCAAAGTAATTGAAAAATATAGTAATAATAATGAAAATAATGACAATTATAATATTAAATAGTGACAATAATATTATTGATAGTAATAATGATAATAATAATAATGATAACAAGAAGAATGATCATATTTAGTGGAGTCTTGTGTAGGGCTCATGTCTGCTACATTGCCACTCCTGGCGCTTCATTATTATTACACCGGCTTTACCAGGGATGCCATTACATTGCCCGATCATTTCAAAGAATAATTTTTTTACCCATTTACCTCACCTAGGTTGAGTGTGACACAATATTTAGATTAATGTTTTGCCAAAGGACATTAGTGCTGCAACTTATCGAACTTATCGTTTTCTTTTTTTCTCGTAAAATTGATTTATGCAGTAGTACAAAAACTGTTCTTCCCTTGGTGCATGCACATAACAATGACAACATTAAACACGTTCACGCACACACGCACGTACGCCCACGCACACGCATACAATGTACGTGCGAAGGCCTGACAAAGAAACATGCAATGCACTATACACTGCTGCCCGTAAAGTTGGAATTTCTTTTTCTGGCCTGTTTTCACGAAATGATTATGACAATATGGTCTATACTTGATAGATAAAGTATATGTATTTATCTTCTGAGAACTTTGATTAATTTCCGTGGCTTTAGATTGATCAATACAGTTACAAAAAGATGTAAACTTCTTCTATCAAGAATAATAATATTGTCATCATCATTATAATGCAAATAATTTTTTTTTGGGGAAAATGTTCCGACTTAATGGGCAAAAGAGCATTACAATTTCTTCCTTCAGAGAACTTCTGCAGAACAGGTTTAGAATTCACACGGGTAGATTTAGATTTTGCTACATTAAGATTGAATATCAAAATTTAAACACTGAATTTTAGTTTCTTTTTTCTTTCTTTTAATTACTTTCCTTTCAGGTTTCCTGTATAACATTTTGGGGTCTTACCCAGCCATATTCCGTATCATGGGGGTGTTTCTTGTCGTCGATTGTTTGGCAATATCTACGTTCATCTTTGTCGACTCGCGATCAAAGCAAGGCAAAAGTGTGTGTATGTGTATTTGAGATCAATCGAGATTCGGAGCAAACATTTGCAGAATATATCATCATGAGATCAGAGATGGCAGGGTCCGATTGTTTATCCTTGTTTTACCTTTTCTTCCCAACCGCTACAAGATGCCCACCTCATCCTACTTTTTTTCTAATTGGTTCTCAGTGTATAAAGCCAAGGTGGACTGTTTATGTATAGCTAATGAGCATTGTCGTATCTGAGATAAATATGCAATTATTTTCTTTCTCTTTTAATTGTCTTTTGGTCATTGTATTCAATTATTCTGGAATAATCTGCCACTATAAAGAAAGTCACTTAACTCAATGAATACCTTTAAGAGTGTTTGACATTTTGAATTGTTGATTTTACTGCCTTGTATTGTCCTGTGGTGGGTTTGTGCGTTACTAAGTAATTTTTTAAAATAAAATATGTCATATATTCGTAATTATTTATTCCTTTATAGTACTTTATTATCTTTTAGATTTTCTATATTATATTGAATGTTCAATGAAACTTATTTTACCTTCATTAAAGGTGGTCGTCTCGACAAATCCCCATGTTTTTTTTGTATGGCCATTGAATTCCAATAATGATCTTGTGTTGTTATCTGCTCTATCGCATTATTGTTTCATCATTTTAACTTATTTCGTACTCTTGATCGATTTATACTCTTATTCTGTCATGATTGTATTCTGTTTTGTATATTTTATTGGAAATGAATAAACTGAATTAAATTGAATTGAATTGAAAGATGAATTGTTTATGTATGATTTATGAATCGAAATGAAATTAAAAAAATAATATTGAATTTAAAAAAGAACAGCTTAATGAAGTGCCCATCTTGACTCTACTGTCAAGAGTGGCAAATGTAGATTAATGTCTCACCTGTAGAAATGGTGCTAACTAACCTTTAGTGGTTCCAAAACTTGCCAAATATTTAGAACTCTAAGAGTGTTTTCCAGGGAAAATAATTGTAATAATGAGGTCACTATTAAGTATTATGCCTGGGTATTTCCTCGATCTCAATGCGAGATATAGAATAATCAAGATACCATAATGCAATTTACACAGAGAACAATTGAATATGGAGCATATTTGTGATTATTTGCCTTAAAGGGATCCGGTTACTTTGTCTCAGATTCTGAAACAAAATCCTGGATTTAGCTCATGCTGCAATGGTAATTTTAAACTTTTAGGTCAGTCAGGAACCCCATGACTTTTACAAGTCGATCGCCTGCCTGATTATCACTGTATTGGGGAAAACGATTATGGTAAAACCGGTCACTCAAAGATTTTTACTTTTTTGAGACACTTCTTGATTATTTTGAAGCACAATTTTTTTTTTGTAACGCGCGCACTTCCTGCCATGACCTTGAGGCGCGCCTGGGTGGGCGGCGCGCCGAGGACTAGGGGTCATGGCAGGACGCGCTAGTTCCCGAGAGCATATAAGCAGCCAGACCTCGAATATTAAAGCAGTCGATATGTCTTTTATATGCCGAATTGAAACAAAAATCCATCACGAATTCTTACCTTATCCTTTTATTGAGTAAAGATTGGTTAAAACATCACGGAAAATCTTAGACACCGTCTGTAATCTTTGCTTAAAAATGACCGAAAGTTTCAATCATTTGGGAATCGCAGACAAAAAGCACTGTATGGTGTCCGCGCTCGCACAGAGAACATTTCAACACGTACATCAATGGGTATCGCAGCGAAATTTTACTTTTTTCATAGTAACCGGAATTTTGAGGGCTCTCACTCTTGGACTATTTGTCGTTTCTTTACGGGAATGGCTAAAATCACGACTCCAAATTCGACCTATCAGATGGCTGGACTTCTTATGTGAGGTATATAATTATATAATATGGACTGGCCTTGAGGGACATACCACATAAAATTTCCCAAACTAGACTCATATTGCCCCGAGTCAAAGACGAGGGCAATATGGGTCTTGTGAAAATCGAAAATTTCGTCAAGCAATGGATGCACAATGCTAGCTGGTTTGACAAAGTTTTTTCAGTTCTTTGAGATTGTCATTTATGTATTTGCTCTAGATGTCTGATTTGGATAAGAATAACAATATTGACTGGCTTGACTTTCGAGAGATACCACGTATATTGCCGTCACAAGACCCATATTGCCCTCGTCTTTGACTCGGGGCAATATGAATCTAGCTTGGGAAATATTATGTGGTATCTCCCTCAAGGCCAGTCCATAATATATAAATAGTTATTATCAGTGAGAATTATACGAGCTATTCACTCAATGTTTGCACACGTTAATGGCGTAGGCCAAGGCTATTATCTTCGATTCGCTTGCATGAGTTCAAAGTACATGTCATGGCAGTGGGGCTCCCTTTGTGGGTGAAATATCACTTCGACCTACGGACATATGACCATGTGCATTCGACTTTGGTTTGTTATTATCATGATTATCAAAGCTGAATATATAGCGCCGTTTTGCTTACCCATCCTAAGCTAGAGTGCACATATTCAGGTGATAACAATAGTGTTTGCTTGCTCTGTCCGCTTGGAAGCTGGGGAACTGCCTTTGCCGTGGTAAGAATTATGGTTCTGTGTTTTTGCGGAATATTACAAGTACAGTACATGTATATAGTCGGGTTAGCGTTGAACGAAAATACTGTTTACGATTCGACTTCTTTCATTGTAGGAATGTAATTAGACTTTTTACACGTAGTATTAGGAAAATGTGTCATTTTGTTGAGAATAACTATGCTTATGCGTAAGTAGTCCTATTAAGACGTTATCGTGAAACATTTAAATTCCCAGTGGCATTTTTTTCCACGTTCCCTAGCTAGGATAAATTAATGAATTACTAACAACAAGAGCGTAGTTCCATACATTGAGTGTTACTACGCAGGACAAGCGTTATGGCTTGTCCTACCTAATATCACGGAGAGCATGCAATTCTCATTCTGACAAATACATGTACTATTATTCACCCAAACGGCGGCCATTTGAGACGTCCACTCCGATCTAGAGGTGACCGCTAATGGGGTGTTTCCATTTACTGTACCACTTCTTTCTGACCTACCTGACACACTTCAATCTGACACACTTTTTTCCTATTCATTTTCTACACAGAGGCATTTTCAAGAGCCATGATCTGTGATTGGCTTTTTTGCTAGTGAATATTCATGATTATGCAAATTATTAAGATCGCAAGCACAGTTCATATCCTTTGTTTTGGTCTTGCGAAAAATACGATCAACTTTTCAAAAAGTTCCTGAAAATGACACTTTGAGCGAGAAATTTTTATAATGAGTCAGCTTTGTAATTTCTGAGGTATGCATGTTGATTTGGTAATATTGAAATGTTATGAAACGGACGTATATTTGTTCTCAGGACCATGTTTTGAGGGGGTAGCGGGGTTGATTTTTCCCCCAATGACGGTGATCGCAGCTATATGTTACTGCACGACTGCTAGCCACGGCTGTCGGGCCGGAGTCGCTCCGCGCCACGGTCAGCTGATCGACCTGCTGGGGCCTAATCATGCAACGTGTGTCTGCACAGGACTTGTTTGTAGCATCAGAATTAGAAGTTCAGCCGTAGCTCTACAGGCCTACATTACCATGTGCAGAAACACTGTACAACTTATACTAATGTAGGCCTAGACCTACGGCTGAACTTCTAATTCTGACGCTACAAACAAGTCCTGTGCAGACACATGTTGCATGATTAGGCCCCAGCAGGTCGATCAGCTGACCGTGGCGCGGAGTGGCTCCGGCCCGACAGCCGTGGCTAGCAGTCGTGCAGTAACATATAGCTGCGATCACCGTCATTGGGGGAAAAATCAACCCTGTTACCCCCTCAAAACATGGTCCTGAGAACAAATATACGTCCGTTTCAAAACATTTCAATATGACCAAATCAACATGCATACCTCAGAAATTACAAAGCTGACTCATTATACAAATTTCTCGCTCAAAGTGTCATTTTCAGGAACTTTTTGAAAAGTTGATCGTATTTTTCGCAAGACCAAAACAAAGGATATGAACTGTGCTTGCGATCTTAATAATTTGCATAATCATGAATATTCACTAGCAAAAAAGCCAATCACAGATCATGGCTCTTGAAAATGCCTCTGTGTAGAAAATGAATAGGAAAAAAGTGTGTCAGATTAAAGTGTGTCAGGTAGGTCAGAAAGAAGTGGTACAGTAAATGGAAACACCCCCGCTAATGATACATTTTGAAACGGTACGTCTCTGAAATATAATTGCATGAAATCGTACGAAAAAACAAGGTATAATAGTGGTATTTATAATAAACCCCTGTAGCTTCTCTGACTTTGGCCCCCTTGGTGTAAACAGGGTGTAAAGGATGAAAACATGGGAAGAAATATTATGATAGCTAGTTTTTTAATTCATGACAGAGCAAAATGTTTATTTTTGCCGTACCACAAAATATATAGAGAATCCGAGATATTAGATGAAGAAGAAGAAGATGAATAGTGTAAAAGACAAAAGCAAAAATCTAGAAGAGAAACATAGATTTGAAGACGTCGATGTACGACACCCTCTACCAGTGATTAACAGTAAATTCTCCCAACCATTTTTTAATTTTCCCAACCGTTTTTCCATGAAAAAAAAAGACATAAAACAGGCTATAAAAAATCTGTCAACGCTTAAATGTCTGGAATGGAATGTGGAGCCATTTTATTGCATTGTGAGATTTTCATTCACCTAAAATGTAATTAAATTGCAATAATATAGTTGGGAGAATTAAGGAATCGATCAGATCAGTTTTTCCCAATTTGTACCATGAATAATGGTCCGTTTTTCACTCAAATTTTCAGATTATCTTTAATTGTGCATCTAGCATTGAAGTCACTTCCTTAGCACCACTATCTCTCATCTGAACAAGGTTACCAAGTCCCTTTAAAGACTTTCGAAAAATAAGATTGAAGGACATTTTTATCCCATCGTAACCATGTTGGGATTATGAAAATGGATTTGAGCATACCTTTTTTTCTTCTCGTTTTCAAATCGAGACTTTATCGCTGCATATCGATTAAAATTTCCCTTTTTTCTCTCTTGCCGAATACCATCCGATTTCAAGACTTGTTAGGTGAATTACTGTGACGTCATGTCTGTCGAGGTAGTTCAGAAGAATATGGGGTATCTCTTGGAAGGCCCCCATTGGGATGACGTCACAAATACACTTCTCTATATCGACATCTATGGCAAGCTTGTACATAGCTTCAACCCAGTGACTAAGGAGGCCAAAAAGGTTATGGTCCGTAAGTATATTTTCTTACACTTATACTAATGAGTTAAGGGATTTCGAGAGGGTTGCGGCCCTTGGGGGCGATACCCATATTGATACAAATTAAGTTGAAGCATTTATTCTGGCCTTTTCGGCAAATCGCAATAACTGCTGATTTTATATAAATATATATATTACACTTTTTTCTTCTTTCTTTTAAATTTATTTACTTATTGATTACTTTATTAATGTATTAGTTTGAATCTGTTTTAAGTTATTATGTAGAGGTGTCGTGGTCGAGTGGATAAGTCGCCGGACTGTCGATCACAAGGTTCGCGGTTCGAGTCTCGCCGCGGCGCTAATGTCCTTTGTCAAGGCATTGATCTACATTTGCCACACTCAACCCAGGTGATGTAAATGGGTACGTGGCAGGAATTAATTCCTTGAAATGCTAGAGCGCCGCAGTGGCCGCCTTGCTAAAGCCAGGGTAATAATCGGGGCAGCGCCAGAAGCGTCACAACGTGACGGACATATGTGCGCTATATAAGAAGCCACCATTATTATTATTATTATTATTAAAAGGAATTGATAAATTAATCAAAGATTTTGTATCTATTGACTAATCCGAACACATATTTTCAATTTGTTCATCTCTATATTTTGTTGAACTATTAATTTAGTTACTTATTTATTCATTCATTCATTTTTCTGCATTATGTTTGGGGTGATGTTGGGAAATTGGTTTATCATACTTTCGGCAGATTCGGGAAGGGGGGGGGGGTTCACTCTGGGAGTTTAACTCTGAGCAGGGCCTGTGTATTGTAGGTCCCTGTCGTGGTAGTATTGTATGATTAGACCCATCATGTTAAAAGTGTAAATTTCACGATCGCAAAGATTTTCAAAGAAATAAAGAAAAGGGCAATTTCAGTCCCTTTTTGTCATACCTATGGACTGAGTGCCGAAATGTGACGTCATATTGGATAAATTGCAAATATTGCTGGTTCCAAACAATTATGGAGTGCGTACACCAGCCCCAAACACTAAATTTGCCCTGCTCCAGACCGTTAATTATAAGATTGCGCATTGAACCTCACGTACAGATTCAGTAACCTGGTCGATGAGCAAATATAACGTTAACACGTAGGTACTCTATACAAAATGATGTATTGTTTTTCCTTCCAAATTGTTGACTCTCGTTTTATACCATTTTGTAACGGAAATGTTATTCCTCAACCCTTTAAATGGCGATAATTATAACTCTTTAGTTTGTGATTTCATGTTTACAATTGACTATTTAGATGATCAAGTTGGAGCGGTTGTCACTACATCTAGCGGGAAAACCTTAGTGAGCGTTGGTCGCGAGGTTGGCCTCGTCGACTGGGAGACGGGAACATTCGAAAGACTGCTTGAAATCGATATGAAAGAGGGGACCAGGTTCAACGATTGCAAATGTGACCCAGCGGGAAGATTCTGGGCAGGTAAGGGCCATAGTGGTAATAGTGATGAAATCAGTAATGGTAATATCTAGTAATAGTAATAGTAATATTAATAGTAATAGTAATAATAATACTTATGGCAATAGTTATATTGATACTAATGGTCACAGTAATAGCACTAATTAATAATACTTATTAT
Organism: Strongylocentrotus droebachiensis; assembly: GCA_035222895.1. Taxonomy (NCBI): domain Eukaryota; kingdom Metazoa; phylum Echinodermata; class Echinoidea; order Camarodonta; family Strongylocentrotidae; genus Strongylocentrotus; species Strongylocentrotus droebachiensis. The sequence goes on along the minus strand of JAVYIG010012483.1, from coordinate 40,530 downwards.
AGTAACAGTATACAAAACAGGTTTGAGTGCGTCGGTAGGGATTGTGTGCAGAAGGTATCTTTGAATGGCTTTAGACCAAATTCAAAGGTACCGCGTGCACACAATTCCATCGACCCACGAATTAAACATGTGCATCATCTGTTTTATAAGATGGGGCCCCCAAAATTGTCAAAAATACAACATTTTGTTATTTTATAGATTTACCGGATGCATGGCAAAATCATGCGTCCGGTAATTACCGATTTACCGGATGCATGGCAAAATCATGCGTCCGCTAATTTGTCTGTTGTTACTTAGTGCAATGGATTTAAACAAATGTAGAATGACTTAGGCCTAAACCTTAACAAAATAAAGTCAGGCCTTACTGACCTTTACGTGAAACCTTAACAAAAGGAAGTCATTAAATCAATAACAACTTATTTTGCAAGCTTTTTTGAGTTTTGGGGAGGTGCAATCTAAATTAGAAGAGGTCTGGATCGTGTCCATATCAAGTACAGAAATTGAGGCTTTATGTGTGGTGCTTCCCGGCCCCTCTTGCTTCAGTTTCACCAACACAACCTCGAGAAATTGAAATTTGTTACAGATATCTAAAGTACAGTGATCCAAAATGTGGCGTTGTATGCCACAGCGAAAGGTACTAAAGTCTAGGTTTACAACTCACCGCCAGTCTATGTACAGAAGCATAGAACTTAGTTTAGAACGATAACAGTTTGTCCAATTCTGGCGTAAAAATGTCTCGTAAATTGACGTTCTTGATCTGTGCAAACTTTTCCAACTTTGAGAATCCATACTTTAATTGAAATTTTCATGCTAGTCGCATCTGAATCATGTAGAAGCGGGAAAATCAAATCGCCACCGTTATTTCGCCATCTTGTTTTGGGTTTGGTTGTTTTCCTTAGTGGAGAAGAGAGAAAGTGCAAACAATCGGGATATCGGTGTTATCGATTCCAATATCGCATATATCGTGTTGATATCGCGTGCATCCAGTAAAAATAACTACACGGTAATTGACCAATCAGAGTGCAGGGATTCTTCTAACAATCTTATAATAATAGTAATACTAATAGTAATTAATAGTCATAGTAATAGTCGTAATAATAGTACCTGTATTAGTATTTGTAACAGAAACAGTGATATTTATAGTAAGTCTCTAGAATCTCATACTATACTACAGTTCGGCTCCTATAATACCTTTTTAAATCCAGACCTACTCAATACGGGAGCCCATTCACATACAAGCTATGCCTTTTATTTAGGCTCCCCACATTTTACATTGTTCTACCCAGCCTGTTATATATACATATTTCGACATTTCGTACTTATTTTCCGTACATTATATTTGATTTGAAATCTCTAATTTTTTTCTTTTTTTTCTTGTGTGAAATCTATTCTTATAATAATATACGCCTGTATACAAAAGAAAAGAATATAAACTGTTTTTCTATGTAAAATGTGGAATAAATAAAACTTCAAGTAAGTAAGTAGTAGCTCTATACAGAGCGAATTTATTTTTTCATTTCTTTTCACATAATATAAACAATGACAGACAATAATAAACGTAATGATATATCAGAAATGAGCATTGAAATATCTTGGACATTGTTTTTGGTCATTGTTATGCAAAATGATTTTGTTACAGGAAATGAAAAAAATGCACCTACTTGAAAGCAAAGCTTGTTAGAAGTAGGTTCGCACAATAATAATAGTAGGTTTAATGATGTTAGTAATACTAAAATAGTAATAATGGTTCATTTGCGTCTGTCTTTCTTTCTTCTATAAGTCATTCTCTCTTCCTCGCTTTTCATTCCCCTCTGTCTTTCATATACAAGGAACGATGGCTATTCAGGATCCCACGAAAAGTTCTGAAGAGACCGAGAAAGGACAGGGCTCCCTCTTCTGTTTGCATCATGACAAGAAACTTGATGAGTGCGTGCAGAATGTAGGTTTCTTACCTGAAAATAATATAGAACCAAGGAGTAAGGAGAGATAGACCCCGGAACATATATTTCCCCCTATAAATAAGATGCTTTATTCTATTTGACAGTTTTAAGTTACCGGCAACCCATTGGAGTAATATGTGTATAACTTTCCATGCACACAATGTTATTACCAACTTAGTATCAACTTTCAGTTGAAGGAAAAAGATGTCGCCCTCTTTGGCACTCATTTGGATTCTGTCTTATTTCGCTTAAATGTCCGAACATTTCATGAAACACGAATTAAACGTCATTTGGCAAACTGTTAAGAAACTGAACCGGGGATATGGAGCATTAAAGAAATGATAAATTATCTGGCGATTCATTTAGTGATAACGTTATGTAATATAAATAAGTTTATATGTTGTTGTGCTGCTTCGGTATATCACAAATTCCTGATTTGTTGATGTCATATTTACTCAAAATTATGCCCCATAGTAATATCGTTGAGGATGATCAATGTACTTTTTCGTCTGTTTATGAAAAAGACATTAACGGTTAACTTTTCGAACGTAATCATTCTGTGACCTGTTGTGGGAGCATTCATGGGGGCGAGAAAGCGGAGGGAAAAGGGGAAGAGGGGGGGGGGGGGCAAAGGGGGGTGACGCCAATATTTTGACGGGAAATCCAAACTTCATAGGAAAAGACTCAAACACAATTGAAACATTTTCGAAAAATCAAATCAAGTGAAATAGCAATATCCTATTTGTATGTCCCATAAAAGTAATGTTTGGATTACGTAATAGGTGGAATATGATTTGCTCCTTCACCCCTATGTGTCAGTACGTGCCGACTTTTCTTTATTCAGTCAGGCAAAACCATACCATTTATCAAAACCATACCGTTACATTTCTGCTAATAATATATTTTTATTTATTGTAACAATTTCTACTCTACCTAAAAACGCAGGTGGACATTTCAAATGGTTTGGCCTGGTCCAGCGATCGCAAAACAATGTATTACATCGATTCGCTGACGTATGGAGTGGATGCTTTTGACTACAACTTCAAAACCGGTGAAATTGGTATATATAAATTATTCCCATGACTTATAAAGCCGCATATTGCTCCGGTTGTCTCATTTTCGTTCGCTGGACGTATATAGCAGACGGCAATCGGCGGATTAGACGACACTTGGTAGTGAATTTGTATGTGAGATTGCTTTGCTAAATATAAAATACAAGAACATTTTCCATATCCTTAAACTATCATTGATATGTGATAACTAAACAGTTATTAAAATAAACCTACCAAACTACATAATACAATGAAATACTTGAATTAAGGTAGGGGAGTTCGATGTGGTGCACAATTGCACCCCTCTGTTAATAATCGAATAGTCCATGGCGATCATGAATATTCATGCTTTTGCTTACCTCAGAAAAATGCTTGCTTATACTAAATGGAAAAATTACGGTGGGGGCTGGCTGAAATGGACATAGTGAACCGATCAGAACTGATCTATGATAATTCATGCTTGTTATCCTTCGTGTGCTTGAGCTATAACCTTACAATCGCGTGGTAAATTGCGTCCAAAGTTCGACTTGTTTCACATGTGTTATATAGGCAATGGCGAGCTACCGACCTATTTTGACCAAATTACGGTGGTTGAACTTTCAAAAGTCGATGGGACATGAGGGTTCCAATGAAAGAGCTAGTTTCAACGTACGTCGTGTCCGATGTGCTTTTCGTTTAAACAAAAGATGAATTTTTAACGATTTTTTGGGGGTAAAATTTGATAGGCTAACATCTTAGGCTGCTGACTCTTACGATAGGGGGCGTTGTCAAATGAGACTATTCGGAGCCATATGGATATTCAGGCAACCGGACATCCTCGTGTTAAGGAAGTCAGGAGCCTGAATATCCTCATAGTTTGGCAGTGAGAAGCCCAAATATCTATTTTCTGTAAGTTTCACACAGAAAAACCTAACTTTGCCCGGAATAGGCTTTGCGCTATTCAAGTCTATGCACCTGATATAATATTAGGTAAATTCGTTGCGCCAGACCTTCAGCGCAATAATTATAAGCATGGTTCATTCTGCATTAATTTTGTATGATTATGACGTCATCCTCACGTGATGCGCCAAAGCCAGTGGCAGCTGCTGACGCAGAAATGCGTCACCAAACGACGCCTTGTGTGCAACGGACATAAAGTCATTGCAGATATATAAAAAATTCACTGAGTCATTATGAGTTTATGTACTACTGTTATAGGGAAAAAGTAGATGCAGTTGCATCAATTTTGGAGGATATAATCTTTTCTAACCATTTATTAAACACGACTGGGAAAAAATAGGGCTATTCACCAATGCGAAAATATTAATGATCCTCTACATAATAGGCTATATCATTCATTTCTATAGGCGATGTCATATGATATTGAAATTTTCTCCCAGAATAATTTTCGACTTGTTTTTTGTTTTTTGGAGAGCATTTATTTAAATCCCATAGTTCTGCCAAATCGGTCTTCTTCTCACAACTTTCTTTTTACTTTTAATGCATTTAATTGTCAAATCCGCAGCAAACAGACGGCAGGTCATCAAGGTCTCTCAGTCAGACGGTATCCCAGATGGCATGTGTATCGATACCGAGGATATGCTGTGGGTAGCCATGTTTGATGGCTGGTCCGTTAACAGATATAACCCTAAAACAGGTAAGAACAAATGACGAAGGTAGTATCATCATGGTTCGGGAGCATAATTGTTCAAGAAAACACACAGCACAGTCGAAAGGTCACCAATGTCCCGATAGCATTATGTTTTATAATACTTCGTCGTTAAAGCATAACGATCATCATTACAGTCTACACAGGCAAAGAAGTATACTGTCGTCATTGGTGGAGGGGGGGGGGGGGCAACGAAGCCGCAAGACAAATTGGCGTTTTAACTACCTGTAATCTAAAGGTAATCATAAGTTACTACTTATTACAAAGCTACGACTGATCGAAGGAGATAACATTATTTTTTGTGAGATACATTCAGTGTGTACTCTTTTTATTACAGTGCTCTTATCTTTTCTAGTGCAAATTTGAAAATGTTTGTCTGATGACTTTTCCGAGTGTTTCATAGCTAAAAACTGAACCCGAATTGAATTGTGCTAATTCGTAAATCAGCAACTCAGTCTTCTTTTCTTTGAACTTCAGATGTACATAAAAATGATCTTTTCCGAACTTTCTCCCAACCAGGTGAAAAACTTCGATCCATCAAATTCCCAACCAAGAACATCACAAGCTGCTGTTGGGGCGGGCCCAATCGTGACGAACTGTACGTGACGTGTGCAAAACATTTTCTGAATGCAGACGAACTCGAAGTACAGGATACTGCTGGCTCACTCTTCCGGGTCACTGACCTTGGGGTCACAGGGGTCAAGTGTGACGTATTTAAAGATATTTAATGGTGCTTTGCATACCTTATAGGTTTAGCATGCCCAGAATAGATGCTCCGATATTTTGCTCCTGGTCTTATTTCATTAGATATCTATATTTTATGAGTTAGGCTAAGAGTAAGGATTAGAACGTTTATTTTTCTTCAAATAAAGTCTTCATTCAATTTTCCTCAAAGCAATAACCAGTGTATAAGAAAATGTACAAAATGATGGATACGTTAATGTGACAAAGTAAGGTTCAATGAAAATAAAACAAGATTCTAGTATTTAGGCCTTGATTAGTTGGACTTGCCTCTGTCTATCAAGACATAGAATAAATCTTTCTTGTTGCGCATAGACTGTTCAACTTCATAATTATATTTTAATTTCTTTTGAAAACATGGAACCGATAAAGATCCCTTCAAACATCTAATTGAGTATATATATATACTTTTTTGCATACAAACTAATGAAATTAAACGAGGAATAATTTCCATCTTGGATGCCAAAGATGAGATTATTAAAAGTTAACTTCTGAACAAACGTACATAAATCCAAATGGGATACACCTTTCATGACAACGATTTCCAATCTGTCGGTAATCTAAATGTTGATGGCGAATTACGAACGTTCAGAGTATCAAACGAACCTTATGTGACTTTGGAAAAACAACTTGTATGAAACCATTTAATTATACAAGCAATCAAAGCCCCACTATACTACTTATAGCTACTTGCGCCCTCATTATAGCAAACAATGCCTAATCGGTGACCACTGGTCCCCCATGATCCTCTTTTTCTTAAGTTAAGTGAGAGCTGTTTTGATGAGACAACCACATGTCAGTGACCTTGAAGGGTGGTCTAATCCCTCCCTTAAAATAGTACAGATGGGCTTTAATGCAGGGAGATGCTACTCATAATATTTTTGTAAATATTAATGACAACAATGTCCAATCAGTCGGTAATCTAAATGTTGATTGCGGCACCTTTCAACGTGAACCTGTCAATAATCTGAATATTCATGATGTCCAACTCGTTCACAATTTGAATATTCATTACGTCTAACTTGTCGACAATCTGAATGTTTATGACGTATTACCTGTCAAAAATCCGATTATTCGTGACTTTCATTTATAACCTGTCGACAATGTTATTCTCCATCTGAGTGCATCAAGATTTCCCTTTATAAAGATGTTTCGTAACCTTAAAAATATGTTTGTTACATCGACAAAGAAATATAAAAGATGATATTTTTATATTCTTATCACGAAGTGAATGTTGTTTTGTGATGCTCATGCCTGTTAAATTCTTTTCTTCACTCTTTCCTTTCTTTCTGTATGGCCTCTGGGAAGAGCAGCGCCATTCAATTAATGGCTCTGTATAGAGTGGTCCATCCGTAGTAACTAATTATTTCCTATTTTCATTAAACATAATGTATGTAATATGTTTAATTGTTTTTTTTTATACGGAAAATAAAACCGAACCAAACCAAACTAAAAGATATGTTTACATAATAAATAAAAACTGAGAAGGAGGAAATATTTCTATTTATAAATAATAATTATAAAAAACGGTGATTATAAAGCGCTTACCACCGAAGTCTATAAGCGCTACAACAAACAACAAACAAACGCTATGTGAAACATGTTTAATTGCATGGGTGAAAAGATTCGTTACTACATTTCTAGTTAGCTAGTAGGGATATGGACAAATTGGAGATGAAAATTGTGGTATAGACATGAAGGTAGTGAGAGAATGAGAAAGAGAGAAAGAGAGAGAAAGAGAGAGAGAGAGAGCACTAGAGAGAGAGAGAAGAGAGATATAGAGAGAGAGAGAGGGAGAGAGAGAGGGAGAGAGAAGAGAGATAGAGAGGGAGATAGAGAAAGGGAGAGAGAGAGAGAGAGGGAGAGGGAGAGAGAGAGAGAGAGAGAGAGAGACACACACACACACACACGGGGGGGGGGGGTACTAGTTTTGCTAAAAGTGACATGCACCTTATACCTATTATACATAACTGTGTACTACAAAAACATGTGGCATACAAGTTTGGTCCAATCACTTCAGCTATTTCTTGTCATATTTCACTAACATAAAGAGAATGAAATAGCTCACAAATTATTTCCACCCTTCCCAAACCTGGATAATCTGTCTTTTTCTTCTTCTTATAAAAAAAATAATACTATAAACCCTCCCCATTAAAAGACATTGCCCTCCACCGTTACCCAGATGACCTAAAATAAACCGGATCCAAACAATTGGTAATACGGGAGAAAAAAATACAAAGACAGGTTCACCACGTATAGTTTACCGAACGTCAAGTTTCCAGCCACATTTTACATTTTTTTAAAGACTCTAAGGGAGTCATCTCATTTTAAGAATCCATCTGGCAGTTAAAAGCATTACAAAATGCTCAGGCCAAAATATCATTTGAAATACTTCTTGAAATTTATGTTTTAAAGGATGCATATGGAAGTATCCGTTATTGCTCACATGAAAAAATGACAAATTATGAAATAAAATGAGAGCTTTTATTAGGAAACAAGAGACATTTTAAAGTTAATAAAGCCCATCCCCCTGCCATCGGCCCTGAAATAATATTTCGCTGCATGAAGTTGCGTAAAATGTGACTTTTGAGGGCATCGATTAATATGACAGAGGTTCAAAAAGCTGTAGAGACCATGCATAACATTACAGGACTTTTACGGTTCTTAAATGAAGGTGCTTTTACATGACCTTAGAACAAATATTTTAAGAGTCCTTTGAAAATATTTATTCTCCCCCTAGAATCTCATTTAAAAGATGTGAAATGAGAAATTTAGGAAATTTGAGGCTCAATAGTTGGAGAACACTCCTCTTATTTTTGAGAAACATTGCCTCCATTTTGCCTTTCCAATCACTTTTTTTTCTTCATTTCATTTCATTTATTTTTCAGTTCTGAATACATAAATCAGTATACATTAAAACACAAATGAAGAAATTATGAAGTTATTTTAAACAGAACTTGCCAGGGCTCCAAAATAAGCGAAGGTGTATGCCTTGTGAGCACTGACAATTAATTTCATGTACAAGGAAAATAAATACATCAGGGGGATTCCTGGTGATGCAAAAGTACAGAGAAGAGAAGAATGAAAGGTATAGACTGAACAGAGAGAGAGAGAGAAAGAGCGAGAGAGAAAGAAAGAGCGAGAGAGAAAGAAAGAGAGAGAGAGAGGGAGGGGGGGGGAGGAGAGATAAAGAGGAAGGAGGGGGGGGGGGGTGAAGTGAGAAGGAGTTACAGTTGATTGCGCACTTCACATGTCGTTTTTTGTTTTTATTGTTGACAAAACTGCGCATGCGCATCCTGTTGAAAGAAATAACTAGCACTGGAAAACAAGGTTCTTGAGAATGGTTATAAGTCACCTAGAATGATTTTGAAACTGCGTAAAATTTGACTTATGTGAAATTTGGAGAAATAGAGTACCAAGACATAAGCTGAGGAGACGTCGCAAAAATTTGAGGGGAAATATGTGCCTTTGACTTTCCCAAAATGTCAACTCCCATAGGTCCACATGTAAAGACAAGATGATTATTCTTACCCTAGAATCTCTTTGAATTGATACGGAATTATTTGAAATTTCAAGACATGGAAAAACATAAGAAAGGCTCAAGAGTTGGAGAAAACCCTTCATAAATTTGCAGGAAAGTGCATTATTTTTGCCTTCCCAACCACTTCATTGGCTTCTTGATAAAACTGTGCATGGCGACATGCGCATTCGGGGAAAAAGAGACAACTCCTCATCTCTCATACAGATTAACACGGGAAAACAAGGTTCTTGAAAATGGTCGTAATTCCCCTGGTATGACTTTGAAATCGCGTAAAATGAGACTCATATGACATTTAAGGACATGGAATACCATAACATAAACTCGAAAAGCTAAAAAGACCTTGCATAAATTTGCAGAAATATGCATGGGTGCTTTTGACTCTCGAAACAATCTGAACTCCACCGGAAGATCGAATCCGGCCGTATGCACCTATTGATTCAAAGCATGAATGCAAATATTAAATCGCGCGTCAAAATATGGAAAGTCACAAGAACAAGGAAATAGCCTCCACATAATTCTAGATACTCGAATATCTGGTGTATCGGAATTTTCTTCAATTAATCCTAACAAGATGAAGGAACCTGATAAATTTAGAATGATTGGTTTGCTTCTGTTTATGCATGTGATAGCATCCGTATATGCAGTTGGTGAGTTACAACTCATATTTTGGGTTGGTAAAATACGGTACAAAGCTTTAAGCATTAGTACTGGGCTTTCCTACATGAATTATTGTTTTGTGTGAATGTACACTGCTAGTAATTTCCTCATATTTTGTTGCAACGTATACCCGGGATATCAGATCATTGTTTTGTACAGTCTTATGGTTTTGTTCTCCCTTTTTATTTAGAAAATCACGTGTTGTTCTTTTGTGTTGTTCTTTATCTTTGTTTTTATATAAGAAGATTTACTTATAGTGCATGATGGTACCAGTAAGGCCAGCTGAAAAAAAAACAACATCTCTCAGGTTATATTCATTATTTATTCGTAGCAACCAAAGGGTTGGATTGGTATAATACATACATTTTCAACATGGTTATGAACATTATTCAATTGAGTACAATCAAATTGGTAAATTATTATTATAAATACATGTAGATCATTAATACAAAGAACATTACAAATAATTCGGGTATATCATATTACAAGTAAATAATTACAAAGAAAAAGGAAACATAAACTTGAATAGAGAAGAAAGGGGAGCAAGAGAGGGGAAAAGAAAAGAAAGTAAATAATTGAAAAAGCTGCAATGATCAATCAAATAAACTCTGGTATCCAAATATAAAAATAGATAACATAGTTATATAGAACGTCAAGGTATAAACTGATAACTACATGTACTGACAAATTATTCCAAATTGATGCTCTGAAGCAAAAATAATATATAATTAAAAACCAGCTGCATGTGTCGGGGAACATGTCCAAAAGGAAAACGAATGGTTGAAAATGTATTGCACTAATCACCTGCTTTACCAAGGGATAAAACTATTCTTAAATCGGTTTGTTTAACACCTGGGCAATGGGCATACTCACTTGTTTACTTCTCCTAAGGTTATATTTTGTCTCTCGTTTTGGTGGGAGAAGGGCATTTAGTTTGGGTTCTGGTGTCTGTATTTGCAAGCTTTGTAGTACCTACACAAATCGTCTTGAACATGACGGGATCTACGTAATTGGACCAAGAGAAACAAACGACTTTCGGTCTTTGCATAAACCTTTTCCACATGAGTATTCCAATTCAAGTTATCATTGATCCATAATCCTAGCAACTTAATTTCTCGGACACAGTCTACAGGTTCAGTGGCGGATCCAGGGGGGGGGGGGCCCCTTGAGAAAAAAAATCATGTAAAATCACGTGATTTTTACCTTTTTTGGGGGTTGGGCCCCCCCTGGCGCACAAGGGGGGGGGGGGGGGGGGGGTGCAAATTGAAATTTTTTTGAGGATCAACAAAAAAAATGTGCTCACTACCCCCCACCCCCCCCCCCCCCCCACCCCCCACTGAGCGAATTTTTGGCCGGCGCGTTTTTAAAATTTTCGGATGCAAAAAAAAAAAAAAAAAAAAAAAAATTGTGCTCTGTTTGTTTTTATAATTCTATCGCTTTCTCTTTCGTTATTCTTTGTTTCTTCTTTCTATTCTTATGTTATTCTTTGTTTCTTCCTTGTATCACATTCTCTTTTTGTCATTCATTATGTTATTCTTTGTTTCTTCCTTTTATTCTTATGTTATTCTTTGTTTCTTCTTTCTATTCTTATGTTATTCTTTGTTTCTTCCTTGTATCACATTCTCTTTTTGTCATTCATTATGTTATTCTTTGTTTCTTCCTTTTATTCTTATGTTATTCTTTGTTTCTTCCTTGTATCGCATTCTCTTTTTGTCTTTCATTATGTTATTCTTTGTTTCTTCCTTTTATTCTTATGTTATTCTTTGTTTTTTCCTTCTATCACCTTCTCTTATGTTATTCATTGTTGTTATAATTCTATCACTTTCTCTTATGTTATTCTTTGTTCCAATCATTCTATCACTTTCTCTTTCTGTCTTTCATTATGGTATTCTTTGTTTCTTCCTTTTATTCTTATGTTATTCTTTGTTTTTTCCTTCTATCACCTTCTCTTATGTTATTCTTTGTTGTTATTATTCTATCACTTTCTCTTATGTTATTCTTTGTTTCTTCCTTTTATTCTTATGTTATTCTTTGTTTTTTCCTTCAATCACCTTCTTCACTTATGTTATTCTTTGTTGTTAAAATTCTATCACTTTCTCTTATGTTATTCTTTGTTTCAATCATTCTATCACTTTCTCTTTCTGTCTTTCCTTATGTTATCTTAGTTTCTTCCTTCTATCACTTTCTCTTTTTGTCTTTCATAATGTTATTCTTTGTTTCTTCCTTTTATTCTTATGTTATTCTTTGTTTTTTCCTTCTATCACCTTCTCTTATGTTATTCTTTGTTGTTATAATTCTATCACTTTCTCTTATGTTATTCTCTGTTTCTTCCTTCCATCACCTTCTCATTCTTTGTTTTATTATTGCGATCTATGCTCAAAACAGCAGTCGACAGTCGGCCATAAACAATTCCAAAAAGCGCGCGCCAAAGTTGACCTATACTTCCTGGGTCAAACTGCGAGTGTGCTGCGAAGTGGCTGGGCTCGAAATGAGCTAGAATCAGCGTTGATGAAAAATCGCTTGAACGCTAACCGCAGTGACCTTGTTTTTTGTAACGGCGTTTTGATTTGTGATTCATGTTTGTGATTCTAGCTTCGAAAATATATATAGGGAATATTGCGGTTTTCATGAACATGATAAGGCCCATTGACTCTTGTGTTCGAAACATCGTAGACTTCTGTGTATTACTATAGAGACCGCACTGTTGAGATACTCACATAGCAGCATGATTGGCATGTTTAATCTTACATGCTTCAGATATCATTGTACCTTTACATCATGTTGTACATGACTAAATAGTTTTCGACCATTTCATTTTCAAAAGGATCAGACGTACACACCTTGATCGGGCATCTGCCTGACTATTTCTCATTTCTCCACCGCCCTTATTTCCTCTTTGTCTCTCTCCGTCCACCCTTCTTCTTTCCCCTTCTCTTTATTACACACATTTCAATGCTTATGAAAAGAGGCATTACTAATTAAAAACAGTTCTGGTAATATCATAAATCAGAGCACACATGACATACACTGAGGTCCGAATCCACGAAGAAGGTCTAACCTAAATTGTGGTCTCCAAATATATATATTTTTTAAAGTGAGGAAAAGAAAGTACAGCTAAGAAAATCGAGCCGTTGTTTTTTCCAGTCTTAATCTCAGTGAATATGATTTCATGTCATTTATTCGAGGGTTTGTTAAAATCGTGTGCCTTTTAGAGCGACCAAACACGTTATGCTATGTGGTGTAGATCTTACTCGGTTCTTGCATGCAAGCCCACATGTGATCTTGTTGAAAGTCTATAGAGAATTGGTACTAAGGACTTTTCGATTTGCACGACGAGAACGTGGACTGCAACTGCCAGTGCCTTCAAATGACGTCACACGTGACTGCCAGTGCCTTAAAAGGAAGTCACACGTCCACGTCCACGTCCACGCAAATCGAAAAGTTCCTAGTGTTCGAATGCCTACAAAACCTTATTCCTAACAACATTAGGGCCCTATTTCATGAAACTTGTTATCAATAATAAATGCCCAAATCCTATGACAAATAAGCTGTCAGCCAATCAGATGCCACGATTTTTAGTAGCTTGTAACAGTTATTGATAACTGTTGTACTGGAACAGGGCCTCTAGCAGCCATGCGGAATATTTCACAAATGCTGTTTGTGCTCCACTGGGCAAAGTACATAGATCAAGTCAAAATATTTACTCGACCCGCCGATTAACACTCGATGAGTCATTTGAAAATGACAACAACAAATGACAACAATGCAAGCGGAGAGCAAAAATAAGAAAAGAGGCGTTTACCTGCCACTAGGACACAAACTAAACACACCTTGTTTTTTTTCGAAAGATACACGATATTTCAGAGATTTTTTTTTGTAGCGGTCACCCCCTAAATCGGAGGGGGCGTAACCAAAAAAGCAGCCCTTTTGACGAAAAAAAGTATTTTGTAAATAATGTTTCGAATCCCCATGAGTTTGATAATTGTGAAAGAAATTTAAATCAACTTCATTTTGAAACCAATTTCAACGGAATTGTGATCAATAAACATCTGAAGTTTGAGTAAGAAACATGATTTAGTTTTGTTGTTTCAAAAAAAACATTTTTTTGAAAAGCTCCGAAAATATATGAACATTGCTTAACATGGAAAAAACCCTGTATTGTTAAGATTATTTAAATGGTAACGATAATGGGCCTATGCCCATTATGCACGGGGTCAAGGGTGTCGATTTATATCCGTGGTTGGGGGGATGATAGGTGCCAAAATATTTTCGGCAATGGATCAAAGCAATCAAGAGGTAGAAGCGTGTGGTCGGGTTGCACCCCTCACCAAGGGCGTAGCCAGGAGAGTTACAGAGCGCGCAAATGGGGTTGGGTGCAGGGAGGGCCCTCCCCCGCGAAGCGCGGAAGCTTTGACGTTTCATTTACTTATTAGAGAAAGAATACGATACGTTGGACCGTTCTCGACTCTTAATTCGTGTTTGAATCAAGTTCCCCTTCCCCCGCGCGTAGCGCGGAAGCTCTGACGGTTCATTAGATTATTAAAGAAAGAAGGCGATTCGATGTACCATCCTTAATCCATAATGTTTGAATCAAGTTCCCCTTCCTCCGCGCATAGCGCGGAAGCTCTGACGTTTCATTAGATTATTGAAGAAAGAAGACGATTTCATGTACCATTCTCGACTTTTAATCCTTAATGTTTGAATCAAGTTCCCCTTCCTCCGCGCGTAGCGCGGAAGCCCTGACGTTTCATTAGATTATTAAAGAAAGAAGACGATTGGATGTACCATTCTCGACTCTTAATCCTTGTGTGATTTCAGTTTCCCCCCCTCCCGCGCGAAGCGCGGAAGCTTTGACGTTTCATCAAATTATAAGAGGAAGAATTAGACGATTCGTTGTATCGTGTCCTTGTCTTAGTGCAATTCGCTCCCGCCCTCCCGCGCGGAAGCTTTGACGTTTCAATAAATTATTACTCTTAATCCTTGTCTGTATTCATTTTCGCCCATCCAGCGCTAAGCGCGGAAGCTTTATCGTTTTATTAAATTATTAGAGAAGGAAGACGATTCGTCGTATCGTGTCCTTGTCTGAATTCAGTTTTTCCCCTCCCTTGCGACGCGCGGAAGCTTTGACGTTTCCTTAAATTATTAGAAAAAGAAGATGATTCGTTGTATCGTGTACTTTGACGTTTCATTTGATTATAAAAAAACATTTAATCCTAGTCTGAATTCAGTTGCCCCCTCCCGCGTGAAGCTCAAGCTTTGCCGTTTCACTAAATTATTAGAGAAAGAAGACGATTTGTTGTACTGTTCTGTATATTAATCCTTGTCTGAATTCAGTTTCCCCACATTGTACGTATGGAACGATCGTTCGCAAATCTTTGCATGTACAGCCCGAGTGGATAGTAGCATGTTATCTCCCGGCAGTGCTTGTCGCAATAGCTTCTGGAAAGGAATTGTATACTACCATTAGTGTTAACGGCCACTATTTAGGTAACAACTAGTGAACTATCTTATAAGTCATACTAATGTCCGAAAATCTTTCTCCTTGTCTCCGATCTCATCACGAATTTGTCACAAAGTTCATCTATGCTTACACTGTCCAGGATTGTCTGATGTTGCAGATTGCTACTTTTGCGCTTCGCGCTTAACATTTAGCTCGTTGCTTTTGAACGCTGCGTCTTGCATCTGGCGCACTGCATTTCTATGATGCTGTTGATTGAACAAAGGGAATAAATTGATGAAGCCGTATGAACGAGAATTCAATTTATTCTTGTCTCATATACGGTTGTCACATTTACTTCGTATATATGTATGTATTATGAAAATGAGATAAAAAAATGTGTATTTTGACGGTCATCTTGCGAGTAATAACCATTGACTGACTACTCTCATCGGGCTCTCATCATTAATTTTTTTTTTTTAGGGTGAATTATTGGGGGGGGGGGATGATTGTACAGGCCATCCCCCCCACCTGAAATATTGGGGGGGGGGGATATATCCCCCCCATCCCCCCGGGATCGACACCCATGCACGGGGTGCTCGTTGCTGCGTTAGTTATGGTTATGTTAGAGGCTATATTTAGAAACACGCCTCTACGACTGATTACATGTATATGCGTACCTGATGTCCCCCTGTGTCGCCAGGCATGGGAAACAAGGGCATACTGGTTACAACTTAAGCCAATTACAAAACAACTCATGCAAATTGCATTGAACTTTTAATGTATATCATTCTTCTTTATTTCGAATAAACACCGCCTTTGTCGTATTAGTCCGATAATGCATAACTGACTATACGACGTTAAGCCGGACAATGACCCTAATGGATACTATCCAGTCACACGGCCAAAACGATACCAGACCGACCAATTATTGGCCTTTTGAGGCGTTGCAATTTTTTGTTCGGTCCCTCGTTTGTTTGATTGGGATATGTAAAGAGGTATTTTCATGCACATGTTAATGAATATTGTTCAATATTAACAGAACCTCTGCGGGTCTATTTGCGTGGTGGAAGAGGATCTTTTGAAGGGAGAGTTGAGGTTCTCTACAATGGTGCATGGGGTACAGTGTGTGGCAATGACTGGGATTTAGATGACGCCCACGTCATTTGTCATACATTGGGATATCCACGTGCTTCTGCTTATTACACCAACGCAATCTTTGGCGAAGGCACAGGGGAAATTATCCTGGATAATGTTAATTGCACGGGATCTGAGTCAAACATCGCCTTCTGTCAACACAACGGTTACCTATCTCACAACTGTGAGCATCGTCAAGATGCAGGAGTCACGTGTGAAGGCATTGGTAATTATATTTTTTCTTTAAGTTCCTGGGGAGGGGGGGGGGGTGGTAGTAATTACTCTGAATGAAATAATTCATTCTATATACCGCACATGAACATTTTAGGTCTATGATTGGTCAAAAGTGCAGGATAGAAATTCACCATTAAAGGCTGGGCAGTAATAGTATAGATATATTGACTTCTATGAAAATAAACAAATATACCATGCACTAAGAGGCTCTAGTTGAAATTATGGATCGAGGTGGCAGGAATAGCACTATTTTCTGAGGGGCGTAGTCCCGAAGAAACTGGTGGTATTTCTGTCGCCGAGGAATCCATAATTTCACAAGTGGCTTGAAATAATGCATGATATATTTGTTTTATATTTTTCAAACCAACCTTCAAAAAATAATAATGATAATAATAATGTTTACTGTCACTGAAGTAGTGAAGAGTGCAGTGAGAGCAGCGCAGACGCGCGACCGCGACCGATAGCACATTGATCTTGATCGATCGTATATATATGACGTCATCCATGGTACAGTGCTATCGTATATTGCACTATACCATGGATGACGTCACGGTTACATCATAGCAATGTTATGTTCGGTCACGTGATGCCATGTTGACCAATAACTTGACAGGATTTCATTGATCAAAAATATAATAACAGTTGCTTCTATAGGCTCAAGGGATCATATCAGGATATAACATCCCCGAGAGCCTATCGAAACAACTATGCCTCGAAGCAGTCAATATATCTTTAATATACCGTAAAAGAGCCAAAGAATACAATTTGCGACTCGCTTATATACCAATCATGGGTTCTCACATTTACAAAATTATCATCAAACAGTGCTCCAGTAGAACAGGGAAAGCAGAACTGTGCTCGTATGTTTTTGCGGCATAGTTAAAAACACGACTTCACCTTCATCCAATCAGATGACAGGATTAGGAAAGATTCTTAAAGTAAGGTATATAATATAGATATATTGACTGCTATGAGAGGCATAGTTGTTTATGTAGGCTCAAGGGGACGTTACATCCTGCTATGAACCCGAGGCGTCTTTAATATTTACTGGGCAAAGCTCTACATGCGCTTATTAAGCAAGACAAGGACGCAATGGTTCCTCGTGAAGTTAGCAATGGGTACGGGCACAGTGCCACAGATTCATATGCAAATACATTTTGGTAGGCATATGCTGTTAACATATATATTTAGCATTGACACGCGGGATGTAGTATATAAGACTGCCATCTGCAACTTGAGTCACGGTATATTTTTGAGATCACCTTCGGCAATAGTTTTACCCGCAGTCGATGTGTAGACAATGCAAAATGTAATTAAAGGGGCACGTTCCCGCCAGTGTAGTTATCGGAACATGCCATCTGCGTAAGAGCCGTATTCTGTTGGTGTCAATAGGCAGCTATAGCACTGTCAACCAGCGCGTACGTATTTTGAACGCCCTCTGGAATACAGGGGAACATGCCCCTTTAAAAGCAGAAAGGGTCAAAAATAGGTTTCAAAAATTGTCTAGAGCACATATCAGGCTTCTTCTCATCCCACAATTATAATAATAAAATTGGGTTCTTGTATAGCGCTCATATCCGTCAGACTTGACACTCAAGGCGCTTCAGATTATTACCCTGGCTTTAGCACGGCTGCTATTAAGGCGCTCTATAGCTCTAGCAAATACATATTTCAGATCATTTCGTTTATTTCCAACAAACTAAACTAAAATACATAGGGTTGCATTGTTAATAGTAAAACAATGATAATATAATTTTAATTGGTCCGCAGTGTACAACAGGCACATTAAACAAGTTGGTCATGGAGGGGACTGTTGAAAAGCTGTGATTGTGGATTGCATTAAAATTATAGTTGCAAAAATAGTATATCAATAATTAGGAAACGCACAAATAAACCGGATTGACATAACATAACAAGAAGTGAAAGGGACAGGAAAGAAGGGAGACAAGGAACGAGAGAGTACATGTAGGCACATCCTTCTGGAGCTGTGTTCAGTACTATGGAATTAGCCTTGTAGGCTGTAGCAACAGTAAGGCATGTGAAATCTCTCACTAAATGCATAAGGAATAGCTCTAAATATCGCTAAGTCGGATAACTGTGCAATTTAAAAACAATCATGGTTTTGTGGACACGTGTTAAAAACGGAAAGGCTAAGACACCGGAGGTATGCGCGTAACCAGTAACAAATCTTTGGTTAAAGGGACAGTTGAGTTCTTGGTTAAGACCGCAAATGCCTTCAAAGTGCAATGTTATTGCTATTATTTTTATTTATGACATTTCTAGTGCCCATTTATGATCTTTAAATTGCTATGAAGGTAATTTTACACTCCAAGATGTGTGAAATTTAGATTGATCCGATCATACCAATTTAGCTCCACTTTAAAAAAATACGGTGACCGTTAATTAATTAATTAATAATAACAACACACGGGCCGGCTGGTTGTGCATACTACAACCAACACGAAAAAGCCAACAATATGCCATCATTGGCATTGGCTGCAAAACTATAAAAAACTTGTAGGGGACCCAAAACATTAGAAATGGTTATATTTATGGATCTTTCAGCCGTCTCTGAACTAGTCTAGTTTTGGACTCTATATTGATTTTTGTTATTCGCCGACTATAAACGTTAAGCCGAGTGATGGCGCGATCCTTAGTCGTTTATAGTCGGCGAATAACAAAAATCAATATAGGGTCCAGAACTAGACTATCTCGATTTTGATCCAACAAAGACGATTTATCATTTAAATTGTACGCTGTTTGAAATTTGATACTAAGTTTTGCATTATCTCACAAAAATAGTTAATGGTAGCCCATTTATTGCTTTACAGCGCTCCCCTATCCCTATTCGAATTGCTTTTTCTTTTTCTTTTGTCCTAAAAAGATTACGTCAATTTGCAAGCTGGGAGCAGCAGCAGAGAAGGTCGGGTCCGGGTCTACTATCAAGGATCATGGGGTACCATATGTGACGATGGCTTTGGTCTAACTGATGCGCATGTAGTTTGTAGAATGCTAGGTTATACCTTCGCGGAGTCCTTCGAGTGCTGTGCGGCATTCGGCCAAGGAACTGGTGACATTCTTCTGAATAATCTCCAGTGTACGGGAGAGGAAGTGACGATTGGACATTGTATGCAGAATCCATTTGGAATGCAAAACTGTGGATACAGTGAAGACGTGGGAGTAACGTGCATTAAACGTAAGAATAACAATAATAATAATATTGAAATAATTTAAAGGAATTCATTCATGATAGATACCCATTTACTTCACATGGATCGAGTGTGGCAAATCAATGATGATTAATGTCTCGCTTGATAGCGTGATAGCCTGGGACGGGGTAATGACCTAGCGGGGATGGATACCGACAGTAGTAGTAGTAGTAGTAGTAGTCACTCTATGCAGACCGAAGTTATTTTATTTTCCACATAATGTATTTAATGACAAGATAATCACAATAATAAACGTTATGATATAACAGAAAAATTAGCATTGAAATATTTTTGACATTTTTTTTAAAGGCTTGTAATGCAAAATTATTTAGTTACAGATATGGAAAACGAATTTACTTGGAAGCGATGCTTGCTAGGTGTAGCTTCGCACAATAATACATTAAACTTAATACATTAATAACTGAATCTTGGAAGATTACGGAGTCGAATAAACATGCCGGACACAAAAACGAAACAAAAACAAATACGTCAAACGCAGGTGTAATACTCGTTAGCGAAGGTGAACATCGTCGATACATATGATGCATAATTCTACATTATACACTAAATATGACCACTTTTTGTGTGAGAACAGGTACAGTATGGTTTCTGAATACGCACCTTATTTTGGAATTATCGAGTAGACGATTACCCTAATTTTCGAAAAGAGCAGGTATATACATGTACACTTTCAAAATGTTCGTTAACATCATGAACATGACCCCGTCCGTTAAATGTCTTCCTTTTGTGTGAGGAAACTAATAGAAAGTTGTCCCAAACTACGTCACAGTGACATTACCGATTCAACTAATATGAAGTGCCTATACGTGATCAGAACTTGAACCTAAATATAATTTGCTTGTTTGTCCGATTTCATTAGAATATTCTCCTCTTTGTTTTTCTAATGTTCTGCTTTCTTTAAAAGTACTAGTCTGCCAAGATTTTATCTCTCTTTTTAATTTGGTGTATTTCTAAACCAATTTCTTTTCAATCTGGCATACATTCAGACCACATATACAACATTATTTCATTTGTATCAGTTCCCGTGCGTCTTGTTGACGGAGCTTCAGCCAATGAAGGGCGAGTCGAGGTGAACTACCAAGGATCATGGGGTACAATCTGTAATGACTCCTGGGATATCAAAGATGCTACCGTTGTTTGTCGAATGCTGGGTTATACTGGAGTCTCTTCTGCAATGGTGCGCTTCGGAGAAGCCACAGGTGATATCATCCTCGACAACGTCGGATGTTACGGGTCAGAAACGCACATCGCACAATGCACACATGGCGGCTACGAGATCCATAACTGCGATCATTCTGAAGACGTTGGTGTTATATGCAGCGGAGAAGGTAAAGTTGCAATTTCCGAAAATGTAATACTATCACTAAAAAAAAAAATTAAAGCAAAGAAGTGCATTTCAATATATTCCCTGTATTAAAGGCGGCCTATCCTGAAACAAATATACTAATGAATCATGTTATTGTACTTCAAAGCACGAAGTTTATCATGTTCCTCTCAGAAGGTTTTATTTCACGTGTTATTATTGGTTCTAGGACACCTACCCCCTGGACATCCACCGCCGGATAACCACCCCAGTCAACTACCCCCTAAGACAAGTATCCCCTAGAGCAACCACTCTCTAGGACGAATACCCCCGGGCAACTACCCCCCGGACAACTACCCCCAGACAACTACCCAGTACGACAACCATCCTCTAGGACAACTACCAACGCTCAAAATACACGGGGGCGGTGGGCGATTCGCCCCCGTGAGCTCCACAATCGCCCCCGTCAGATGGTTCACGGGGGCGATTGTAAAATTAAAAATCGCCCCCGTGGAATTATAAAATAAAGATTATTTTTTCTGATATAACTTTAACATAATATTGGGTATCAATTTTCAAACCTTTAACCAATGAAATGGAACTTAGATGGCGCTTTCTCTCCCATTTCTATGAGTATTACCGATACAAAGAACGGAAGCTCGCAGTGCAGCTAAAAGACCAGCAAATAATGTAACTCGACCAGTAAATCAATATTGAGGAGGAGATCACCAATGCAGGGGCGGATCTAGGCGGTTTAGGGGGTTTAACCCCCTCCCCCTTGGGCTGCCAAGTGAAAATGTGATGTGCATAGAAAATGCTATCATGTGTCCAGACCTACACAGTATTAGTAGATGTCAGTAGATGCCAGGAAAACATCACTAACGGGGGTTTAAAATAGCACCAAAAAAAAAATCGCCTGGCCGCTTTCCGGCTCGTGGACAATGCTCCGCATGTGAGTAGATGCCAGGAAAACATCACTTACGTGGGTTCAAAATAGCAACAACAAAAATCGCCTCGCCGCTACGCGGCTCGTGAACGATGCTCCACATCGTATTTGGGTTACCCCACCCACCCTTAGCAAAAAGCTAGATCCGCCCCTGTGTTTTGGAAGGATATGGTAAAGACTAACAGTAAAGAAAGAATGTAAATAAGGTTGCTCCGAATAATGAGGAGGAGAACATTATGTGCAGAACGGGAAGAAATGGAGAGAATGTCATCACGGGATAAAAGTCAATATTTCTAAGAGGGAAAATGCAGACTTAAATAAATGATAATGATAAAATATCAAGGAATTTAAGAGTTTCATGGATACAGATTCAATGGAAATTTGTATTAAAATAAGAGCCCCCGTCAGCACTAAAAGAGCCCCCGTGAGAAGGCTCACGGGGGCTCTTTTTTTTTTGGAAGAGCCCCCGTGGACAAAAAATTAATTTGAGCCTTGACAACTACCCCCGGTAGAACTATATAAGGGGGTAGTTGTCTCGGGTGTTTTAGAATTATACCACTAAGCCTGGAAAATGTTCTCTCTTCAAAGAATCAACGAACTATATTAAGATATGTTCGACAAACAAAGAAATACGATATCCTTTACCCCCCCCCCCCATCTTTCTATCTCCCCTCCATTTTTGTGTGTTGTTTTTGTTTTTGCTTTTGTGTACTATAAACGTATTATGTAAAGTCACTGTCTATCCGTCGATATGTCCAGTGCATGCTTCTGTTATATTTGTTTTTGTTTTGATTAAAAAAAGAAAAATGTTTTAAAAGTTTCTTTGCTCGTTCCTGACAGAACGACATCGGCCAAAACATGGAAACTCAAGTGACGTCATGTTTAGAAGTACACTGTGTATCTGAGTGGCCTAGATCCGCAGGATTGATAAGCTCGCTCAATTATTAGACTAGGCGTAAATAGTCAAATCTGACTGAGCGCCAACAACAACGGGTGTAGTTGTCCTGGGGGAGGGGTGGGGGTGGGGGGGGGGGTGGGGGATGGGGTACTCGTCCTAGAAGGTGGTTGCCCTAGGGGGACGTTGACTGGGGTGGTTATCCGGGGGTGGATGTCCAGGGGGTAGGTGTCCTGATATGGTTATTATTACTTGATATCATCATCCAAATATTATGGCTCACTTTATGTTCTCTCAGTGGCCGTTTTCGTACATAGCCAGCCGCAAATGGGGATTATTCGACGAAAAATCAATGCTTTTATAAAGCCCAGATAATTTCGTAAACATCAACAAATTAGTTAACAGTTAACAGTTAGTTACTTGTAGAAAACCAAGATAAAACACTTGTCAAAAGAAGGCAACTGCACCAATTATACAATAAACTCCCAGTTTGTAAAATCTTGTTGGTTTGATACAGATTTTATGTAGTGCAGCTAGGCTATTATAACAAAAATGCCAGAAATAAAGAAAAAGGTGTTCTGGCCCATATGCAAAGACTACACAGTTTATGCATACAACTCGAATGAAAGAAGACACTCATGCTGACCTACACGTCGCCGACTGACTGCGTGGAAGACTTTGCTATATATTCTACAGACCCGATCCATATTAGTAGGGCGTGCGATCTGCCATTTTGAAGACAAGAAAAATTTGGCAAACTATTGTTTCAAGCCATATCTGTAACATGGCTTGGTTTAATTTAATTTTTCTATTTTTTAATAATAATAATATTGTTTCACAAGTTGAAATTCATTTTGTAATTTCTACTTGTAGCTGAACTCAAGGTTCGCCTCGCAGACGGTCCGGATGAGAGCCAAGGTCGTGTTGAATTATTCTACTTCGGGTCATGGGGTACCGTCTGTCATTCCAACTGGACCCCATTGGACTCGGAAGTGGTCTGCAGAATGTTAGGATTCGTCGGGGCTATAGCATATTCAACCAACGCAGCATACGGACGTGGGACAGGGGAAGTGATACTACGTTGGCCGAGATGCTCTGGAAAAGAATCGAATCTTCTTGAGTGTGATCCAAGGTATAATCTTGGTTACACTGGGTGTAGACATACATCCGATCTCGGAGTTTCATGCTTAAAAATGGGTAAGAATTCAACCATATTGAAAAGTCAAGAATTTCGCGAGGATGTCTCATGGTATATCACATGACATCCCACTTGTTATTAGTGGCGTAGCTAAAAGAGGACAAGGGATCACGTGCCAATCTTACATGTAGAATGGCTAACAAAGGGTAAAGATGCTCGAGAGCGGAGCGGGGGACAGTCGAGTAGGGAAAGGCAGCAAAATACAAAAGACAGAAACAAAGAAGAAGAAAAGCATGAAAGGACCCATTCCCCTACGTACAACAACGGCCCTTTACCATGGCGTTTAATTCACCGGTGACCGGTGTCCACACTATCCCATGACCTCTAAATGGCGGGATCGATGCGTAAATCCAAGCATTAATATTATGCCAAGAAAGCTTTACGATCTTCAATATAATTGGAAGTCGAGTTTTAAGCATGTGCTTCGGTGCAGCGCAAGTCCCAGTCAATTTAAGCACTCCGTCACTAGGAGCTTTTGTGACTCACAAAGGTTCCAAGTGATGGATCCTAGTCTCTGTCCTGAGTGCTCGTTCGACCAAGCACATTCAGACACAACTTTGAAAGCAGCTTGTAACTCTCAGTCAAAATCAATGCGTGGAGGCATTGTGTTCAAAATGCATGGGAAAAATCTTTCAAAGTCAACCTACGGTCAACATAGATTTTGGGGGAAAATAATACTGTGGGTCAGTTATCTTCAAAATCTATGACGAATGGGTCATGTAAAGAAACGTTCCACATTGCAAATATATCAAACAAATATATAAACCATTACTTTTTAAATATTTACGAACAGCAGGCTCAAGATTTTCCCCATTTATACCACGCACTGAACGATGAGGGCACTATATTCACTGTGCGATATCCGCTGCTTTGTGAGCATTTGCCGGCAGTACTCGGTTTTCCCAAATTTTCCATTGTTTTCCCGAATTTCCATTGTCTGAAAGTCGTTTGTACGGCGTTCGTAGCAGTTCGTAATGGCATTTGTGACCGAGGCTTAAGCGAAATAGAATACTTTAACATTTCTCTCCTTGTTGTTCACACAGTGACTGTTACTTAGTAAAAAATAATTGTTTTACCTACCAGCTATAGAATAAAATCTCTCGTCTTCATAATATTGAATAATCTTCAAAGAACTAAAATTTGGAATTTTGTTTATTAAACTTTTGTTCGAATAGTTGATTCTTTTCCAATTTGCGTTTGACTGAAGCATGGAGCCTCCGAAAAGAGTGGTGACTTCATCAAACAATCTATTTTTGGAATTTCTCAATTTTTTCTTCATTTTTTGAAAGAGCATAACAAATAATGCCCATCCGTCGAAAAGCAATTGAATATGTTAAGTATTGGCTGAGATATGACACCAGAATAAATAGATTTCCTATAGTGTTATATTGCTCTGGCTCGTAATGTTATGAGCTAGAGCAATATAACACTGAGTTCCCATAGGTTATGATGTCACAGCTTCGGTACTTAATCCAACCAACACTGGCAATCCCCATGCCCCAAATCCCTCATTTGCCTCTCATCTACCATCGACCCTCCTGGGACGCAATTTGGCTCGCATTTGAATACTTTATTTGACATGCAAACAATGAGAAACAAAAGCAATAAGACCTTTTACCTTTAAATTGTGAATATCACATTTACTGATCCCTTACCATACCCATTATAGAACCCTAAGCTTCTGTTAGATAATATTTGTTTAAAAAATCATTATCAAGGAAATAAGAAAATAAGTAGAGAAAAATACGTTGAAACTGTTCTTTTAGTAAGAATATCCGGCAAGTAAGGAGTTAAGAATCTACCCCTAAAAATGTCTCTTTGGGTTTCTTCTTTAAAGAAATATTGACCATATTAATAGCAGTAATAGCGTCGCCAGTCTACCTTCCGTCGGCAACGTGATACTAGGGACTTTTAGATTTACACGACGAGAACGTGGACCTCTACGTGTGACATCCTTTTAAGGCAATCTGCCGGTCACTGCCAGTGCCTTTAAGACGTCACATTGCCTGAAGAGGATGTCACACGTAGAGGTCCACGATCTTGTCGTGCAAATCTAAACGTCCCTACTGTTGTCATTTGATTTCAGATGATCTCCGGGTGCGTTTGGTCGGCGGAAGATCTGAAAACGAAGGCCGTGTTGAGATTCTATACCTTGGTACTTGGGGGACAGTGTGTGATGACAACTGGGGCCAAAATGATGCCAACGTGGTTTGCAGAATGCTCGGCTACGAACGGGCGGAGAACTTCTCCTGTTGCGCTGCCCCTGGACTAGGACCTGGACCTATTGTTCTGGATGAAGTGGAATGCGAGGGTACAGAACCAAACATAGGCCATTGTCGAAGAAGTGACTACGAAACCCATGACTGCGACCACTCGGAGGATGTTGGTGTCTTATGCATCGAAAATGGTAATTGTTGTTTAAACACGTAGCAAAACAACAAACAACAGCATCAATATTTTAATAACAATAAATTATTGTTTAATTTTCGAGGGAGTTAAATCAGTTTAGTTTATAGAATATATAGAGATACAATAGATTTACAATTCCGCATTGCATTTAGAATAGAAGGCTTATAAAAGTTCCACGTATGAAAACACCGTGTACATAGTCCTTAAATGTACTATGTCCAATTTGCAGGGCAAACAAAAAGGTTAAATTCCAATGACATTTGAAAGACAATACTAATTTAGAACTTCTCTCAAAACGAATGGGCTTGAAAAGGCCTTTTATTTGGGAAATAACGACCATGAGTTGTCGAATCGACTTAAGTGTTTGCGTGTGTGCGTGTGTGCGTGTGTGTGTGTGAATTTTAGGAAAGAAGAATCTCAATGTTTTCAAAGAGCATGTTGTTCAAAACGTTATGAATTTTCTTTCAGTCCACAAAAAGTCCTTGTTAGGACTAATATACTTCTGTAAACTTTTATATTTTTCTTCCTGTTTCGCAATGCAAACCTACAAAACTAGTGCATTGCAAGTAAGGTAAAATAAAAGTAAATTGGTATGAAGGTTTTGATTTCCCTTAATTCAGGGCCCTAGCGTACTTTAGCGACGCTAATGCGGTGGTCACAACCCGCCGTACTTGCAAGTGCGTGCTGTCTACGTGCAAAAGGGTGGGCAAAATTTCGGTATTCGTACGTGGTGAGTACAGCCTCCGTACGGA
This sequence comes from Strongylocentrotus droebachiensis, assembly GCA_035222895.1. Classification (NCBI taxonomy): domain Eukaryota; kingdom Metazoa; phylum Echinodermata; class Echinoidea; order Camarodonta; family Strongylocentrotidae; genus Strongylocentrotus; species Strongylocentrotus droebachiensis. The sequence goes on along the minus strand of JAVYIG010012483.1, from coordinate 13,410 downwards.
TTTGGGAGCACGCAGACACACCGTAGCTCTTCTAGTGCACGAGGAACTTTCGCTGCGTTCGGGCTGCGGTCGGGCTACCGGTTACTTGCTCTACGGAAGGCGCGCTTAGCTGATAAGTGCGTGGTCCGTGCTTATTCGCCACTTCCCCAATTCAACTGTCAAATGAGCACGCAGAACTCACGTTGACCGTACCGAATAAGCACGTGCTCCGCTCTTACAACGCACGTTGCGCGCACTGATTTATGCAGTATATAGTCTCTGCGGTGGAATGGGCGGCATCTTGAGGCAGCAGCAGCTGGGTCTTCTAAAGAACATCGGAATGTCGTCCTATATATACCCCGACATCGGGCGGAAAATTTGCAGATTTGAAGACTGTGCTGGATTTGATGTCCACGTTTGGTTGAGGTAGGTCATTCCAAAGCTTTACCACTTCAGGGAAGAAGGATTCTGCGAATGGTGTTGATGAGCACAGAAAGACGGTCAACTGTTTATCATGTGTCCGCCTACTTCTTGATCCTTTCCTCTGGACATAATCTTCTAGTGGGATATCTAGTTGTGCATTAATCATCTTGTGGAGTGTAGTTAGCCTTTGGATTAGGCGTCTTCTCTCTACGTTGTCCCATTTCAGTGTTGTCAGCATTTTGGTTACGCTGGACCGCGGAGTGAAGTCGCCCAACACGAACCTTGCTGCCCTTCGCTGCACTTTTTGCAGAAAATCCCTGTTTTTTTGGTTCCGGGGTTCCATGCCGAGCTGGCGTATTCTAAATGGGGTTGGACTATTGTCTTGTAGAGGTTCTCTTTCACAGTTCTTGAGCAGGAGGAGAAATTCCTTTTAAGGAAATTAAGCATTTTTGTTGCTTTAGTTGCAGCATTGCTGGACTGCTTGTCCCATTTTAAGTTATTTTGGATGATGACTCCCTACTTATTCTCTTTGACCTCTTCCAGGGGGCTATCTATCATCTGGTATTCTTGACCATTCTATCAAATTGTTTAGGTCAGTCTGGAAGGAAACTTCGTCTTCAGGGTTAACGATATGCCTGTAGATAATACAGTCGTCTGCAAATAGCCTTGGGTTGATGTGACACACTGTATTATGTCGTTAATGTAGAGGATAAACAGATGTGGGCCGGGGACGGGCATCCACGGCGATGGGGTTTCACCTCGTATACCGTAGAAACTTAACTTTTGAAGAAGGCGTCTGTGTGGAACTACATCAAAAGCTTTGCTTAAGTCCAGTATAGCCATGTCTGTAGTTTGGTACTTGTTATGATTTGAAGATATCAGCTGGGTCTCACAGGATCTTGATTTCAGAAAAACATGGCGGCCGTGGCCTTCCCCAAAACCGTACAGACTAAAGACACGCATGGTGGGTTGTGACCAACGCTTAAGGCGCCACCAAACTAATTCATTCCGTCTTTTGGTTTTGATTAGTCATTCCCACTTATTTATTGCTTTGGCCTCACTATTTATGAAGGCAAAAAAACTAAATAAATATTGAGATTCGAACCTTCAAGGTTCTATTAATAATACGCTGTCCTTACCGATTGAGCTAACGATAAGTTGATGAAAAGTTGATTTGTATAATTACCATCACCCTATTAACAACCCTACCGGATTCCATGTGCGCGTGCACTGGTTTCCTTCGCGAGTGCGCATGCGCAGGTTTCCTTCGCGAGCTAAATCTGGGCTCGCTATAACACTATTGTGAGAAAAAAATAAGACGCCACCAGCCCAGCCTAATCACTAAGCAATTTTTCGCCATCTTCGGGTGGCAGCAAGTAGCAAGTTGGTGTGGTGGAGATCAAAATTAAATAGGCCATATTTTAGACTACCCTTACACATGTGACTGCAACCGTTTGTGGATAATGTGACAGTGGGAATGCTGCGGCGGTCCTATCGCTATTGGCCGTAGATATTTTAGACCCCACGGCCGCGGCAACTGAATCACACGTTACCGCGTTTCGCCAATTGTTTGATTATGATATAGGAGTGAGCTGTATAGTAATTAATTAATGATATACATGTAACTATAGACCTAATTTATATTCATTCATGGAAATATACAGAAGTGGAACAGGAATCCTCTACAACCATGACACCGAATGGCAGTAAAATGGGTCTCTCCCAGCCTGCCACATTTGGTAAGTTAAGTTGCAAGTTACTATAAGCCTTCAAAATGTTTACCTTATAGATTGATTATTTTCTTTTAAATTCTTATATATTACCATTGTCTCTTAGACAGGAGAGTCATATTGTATAAATCAGTAACACGATCGTAAATAATTCCGATAGATCACCCCAGGCAATCTTCAATAGCCTCGTGCGTTACCTAGTGATGAGTGTGGTGCTTGAAAATCACGTATTGCGTCATCAGAACATGATAACGATGAGGTATTGAAATTCTCCTCGAGGTGATTTCATGATAGAAGGGACTTCTAGATTTGCGTGGACTGATACGTGTGACGTCCATTCAAGGCAGTGCATTAAAAGGACGTCGATCGTAGCAATCCACGTTGATGATGTGCAAATCTAAAAGTCCCTAGTTTCTCCCATCTTGTCCGGTATATTATTGTCACCGGTCAGTGACAGAAACAATGAATGTTCACATTGATACGGTCTTTCATAATTGGGGTTTCGTACGGTTTCCAAACGTTCCTGATCTTAGTCACGAACCTTCCTTTTATACGGTACACAATACACATTGATATGCCTTTTGATTTTATGTTTGCGGCTGCTTATCTTATTTTAAAAATTCCAATATTATTTCTCACCCAGGTTTAATAGGGTTCCTCTCCGTTGCAGTTATTGGTATCCTTTTGGGTTGTATCGTCATGACAGTAATGATGCGGAAGTACAGGTATGTCTCACAGCAAAACACGTTACATTGAGATTTTATTTAGCTTTCTTTTTAGACTGAAAGAGAAGGTTGAGTTCTGGAAATTGGAAACAGCCATTTGTGAGATTTGGCCGTTCTTTTGATGTCAGTTTGGAAGAATATCACAGGGTGTATGTCACCTGAAAGGGATTGCCCTTCAATGACTCTTATTTTCCAAACAGTACGAGAAATGGCATAAAAGTCTCTGCCCGTATTCAATAAACTTCAAAAGATTTATTAGTAAAAACTCCATGATCTAGATCCAACATCAACTCCAGGCTACCAATACTTTTCTATCAAACGACTTCGAAGAGCCCCACATGGCTATCTTATGCTGCGGTTAGAGTCCATGAAGGTAGACCTTGCGCCGGCTGACCAGTGCTTGTATTAAGGCTACCCTTTACATCATCTCCTGCTAGCCTAAACTGAATCAAATAACTAAATCTAACCTTGTTCAGACTCATAATATACACAAATGTTGTCTCACCTAATATTATGCCGATAACACATCATTCCCTGTCTCCACATTTTCATTCCAAGGACCAGGAGATAATTTCTTTGCGACATTTAGTTCATAATTTACAAGTATAGTCGTGCAGGCTATATGCAGGCTATGCCTATAGCTGAGCTAGCATAGCGCTGTATGCATGGCATGCATGTAAACTGATAACCTGAGCTGCATTTCGTACGTTTTATTTTCATTTCATTTGATCGAAACCCGAAGCGACACTGCGTTCCACTCCCGAGGTAGTCCCCTATTCAAACAGCCTCAGAAGTATCCTTACATTTATGGTAGAATTATTACGTTTCTGAGGTATCTCATTTGTATAAGAATACAACGACAAGCTATTTAAGCAATTTCCCTTAATTAGATAAAATCTGAGAATATCAACACCCTCTTAGGCAAAATTCTTAGCCCACCAATATATATTTTATAGAATCCGCATTTTTGCTAAGACTTTTTCTAAGCAAAAACATAAGAGAAAGTAAAGAATTGTCATGATTAAGAAGTTTAATGAATACGGGCCCTGGATTTTTTTTAAATATTTTTTTTTAAAGCCGACCGTAGATCTCAAGATTTCGGGGTCGGTCGCAAAGGGCAAAACAACATTTTTTTTTTAGGCCTTATTTCAATTGCTGCCAGGCAGTTTCTTCCACAATTTCAATGTCATTAACTTTATATTTAAGCATAAATATCTAGGTAACTAGAGAAAATGCTAACTTTCTTTCACTCTCATCTTTTTGTCCCTGTTAATTGCCTTAAGGAAATAATGTATATTTGTACTGTCATGTTTAATTGGGTTCTCTACAACTACAGGAGATCAGCAAATGAGGCTAGTAGTCAGCAGCAAGGGACAGTGGAACAAAACTGTTACAACGGACCACAACATGGTGAGGAAGGTTGCTTGGGACTTAACGTTGTCCCTCCCAAGCTACCAGGGGGGTCTTCACGTGATCAGGGTGTGGCATACGAAACGCTACGACATACTGACGATGGAGATGCTTTAATATGAAGATATTAAGATCTAAGAAGAAGAAGTTTTTTTGTATAGTAGTACTACTATTGCTCTTCTTTTCTCCCTTTACCTCTCCCCTTTCCATTTCCCTACTCTTATCACTCTTCCTACCTCTCTACCCGTCTGCCTTTTATGTTTTTACCTCCTTTTTTCTCTCTCTTTTAGTTTTCTTTTTCTGTTCTGAAAATATATATACATTTTGAAGAACAACCTACTTCTTTGACCATGTTAATTGTTCTTTATATTTTCCATTTGCTTTGCAATTCACTTTTATGTTCAATTATTTGAACCTGCAAGATTTAACTTCAGTTCAATGCATCATATCTCTGATTTGATGCATTTCTTAATGTTCAATTTTCAATAAATCAATATTTACTATGTTTTTATTTACTTTGTACGAAATTTTGCATTTCTGCAATTTTCTTAAAGAATAATTTAATATGGAACATATGTGTTATTATTACGCTAGATTATTTTAATTGCATCTATGTGATGGTGTGCTTTGTTTTTACTACAACGTTTGCTTATGCGTTCTCTAATATATAACACATACATATCTAGATTTATGTATTAAAGGTCTTGCATAAAAGCTCAGTTTAAACGCGTTTAATAGGACATATATTCAGAATTTTCTCTAGAAACGTCCTTTCGTTAAAGATTGTGAAAGATTATTTAAAAAAGGTACTACTTTAGACTTAGATTCCCATTTACTGAAGATACGTCTTGTCGTTAAAGATTGTGAACGATAAACAAAAAGAAATATAGGTAGTACTATACTCTATGATGAAACTTGTAAATACAGCAGCTCTACATGTACAAATGCTTTTTGAAATGGTAAGAAGAGATGGAACTTTGGTTAGATGTACACAATCAATCACATAGCATAAACGTCATAGGAAAGGCATATTTTGTGTTCCTTCTTTTTGCCTCATACTGTAACCATAAAAAACATCTTGATTTTTTAGTTTAAAAGTAATCATAAAGATTTGTGTTATGTGTAATCATGATTCAATGTAACGTCATAATATTTCACTGGTATTTAACATTACATCTAAAAGCTAATGCATTGAGTTTGACCGATACACACATATCTATCTATCTATCTATATAATTATATATATATATATATATATATATATAGATAGATACAATGTGAAAGAATATGTTTTGACTAATACATGATGATAAAAAATTTGCCGGAAACCGCCTACTAATTCATATATTTGGTAAATTTATTTCTCTCATGGTCTGGTGAGAGAGATAGGGTAGTCCCATATACATCTTTCTGTGTATAGTGCTTGTAACTTTACAAAGAATGAGCCAAATTTCTTATCATTTTGATGATTCCAGAACCTTGCAGATGCTAGATGCTAGATGATCGACCTTTTCTGATCGATTCCACAACGTTTCTTTCACAATGCAATCGCATGACCATTACTGGTCTTTACCTTTAAGGTGCATAAGAGGTCAGTATATACGTTTTAAATGGAGGATATAAACCAAGATTTCCATACGTCTGAGGGTGTAAGCACCATCTAATAACTTCTCATATGAGAGTCAAGAGTTGTTTTCAATATGCCAATGAGTTCCGACTGGTTCTCATTTTCAGTAATCAGAAGATGGAAATATTGAAACATGACCTGGACCTGCACATTACAAATTTCCTGTTTTTCAGATAAAGTTCATTACATTGTTTAGGTACTCTGCACTTCAAAATGTTGTAACAAGAATAATAAATATAAGGAAATAAAAAAAGCATTCTTCCACGGCTACTTTTTCTTCTTTTCTCTAAAAAACTCTTCCTCTATATTCATGGCAAGATAAAGAGCCGTGCATGCTTTAAAAAATAAAAGGTTTTCAACTGCTGGTGCAAGTTATGATAACCGTGTAGGGTACTGGTAAGTCACAATGAAATAATTTCTGGTTTTGTATGAACTGCTTGGTTTTATGAGCTGTGATAAAAAAAAAAAAAAAAAAACAAGATTGCATAATGACCAATGACGTCAATAATATTTTCAGGACTTATCAAGAAAAAGTATTCACTTCATGACTTCAGCTGTAAGTGCTGAATGATTTTATATTCAATTTGCTCTACCTATATAATTATGAATCGAATAGAGTGATGAGGTTCTATTTACACCTTTACTGGAAGCGATGATTAAGACTGAAAATAATGAATTGAATCATCCTTTTCAATTTTTTTTTTAACAGATGTACAGGAAATTAGAATTTCCCATCGGCTGCCATGAAAATACCTGTCGCATAAAATATCAACGACAAGCGTCAACTATGATTCAAACGTTTTGAAACCATGTGCAGTTTTTGCTTTATGTCTATTCTTGCTGTTTAATCTATAATGAGTGCAAGCCGAAAAGCTTGAGTTTGTTTTCAGTTCACTGATACTATTTAAAATTGTAATGAAAATCAAACAGCAATAATACAATATCTGTATGTGGTCCATTTTAGACTTTCAATAAAAGGCTTGGCAATTAATTGCTGACCGATTAATTAATTGCTGAAGATAAGCGAAGGTTTATGCCTTGTGAGCACTGACAATTAATTTCATGTACAAGGAAAATACATACCGTCGCCTGGCTGGCAGAAGGGCGTTAGCTCGAATTTCAGGGCAATAATGTTTAGCAGAAGGGCGTTAGCACTAAATCGCCTCAAACTTTTATAAAATTGTGGCCGTGTTCTACTACAATATTTCTATTAGCCTTTTATGTTTTAAACCAATTTTCGGGACGGAAAGCAGTTTAAATATAAAACAAATCTTTAAATGCGAATAACTCGAAAAGTAGTTTTCGAGTCGCTCGCGCACTAACGGCCTTCTGCCACCCGGCCGATTACATCAGTGGGTTCCTGGTGATTCAAAAGTACAGAGAAGAGAAGAATGAAATGTTTAGACTGAACAGAGAGAGATAGAGAAAGAGAGAGAGAGAGATAGAAAGAGGGGGGAGGAAAGATAAAGAGGAAGGGGGGGGGGGGGTGAAGCGAGAAGGAATTACAGTCGATTGCGCACTTCACATGTCGTTTTCTGTTTTGATTGTTGACAAAACTGCGCATGCGCATTCTGTGTAAAGAAATAACTAGCACTGGAAAACAAGGTTCTTGAGAATGGTTATAAGTCACCTAGAATGATTTTGAAACTGCGAACAAATGTGACTTATGCGAAATTTGGAGAAAAAAGAGTGCCAAGACATAAGCTGAGGAGACGTCGCAAAAATTTGCAGGGAGATGTGTGCCTTTGACCTTCCCAAAATGTCAACTCCCATAGGTTCACATGCAAAGACAAGATGATTATTCTTACCCTAGAATCTCTTTGAATTGACTTATATGCAATTTTAAGACATGGGCAAACATAAGAAAGGCTCATAAATTTGCAGGAAAGTGCATTATATTTGCCTTCCCAACCACTTCACAAGGCGATTGGCTTCTTGATTAAACTGTACATGGCGACATGCGCATTCGGGGAAAAGGGTTCTAGGACAATTACCCCCTGGGCAATCACCCCCCCCGGAAAATTACCCCCCCCGGAAAACTACCCCCCAAAGGACAATTACCCCCTGGAATATTACCCCCCGGACAATTACCCCCCGATGACAACTATCCTCCCGATGACAATTACCTCCGAGGACAATTACCCCCCGAGGACAACTACCCTACGATGATAATTACCCCCCCCCCCTAGGACGATTCCACCCGATGACAATTACCCCCCGTGGACAATCAGGATTCAATAGCAAAAGACGATCTGACACAATGAGAGATGGCTACGAGCCCATAAGATCCTCTGCATGGACCCATATTCTTTCAAATACTATAGCACGTTGTCTTCCTCATTACTACACATTTTCCCCCTTTTATTATAATTGATGAAACGCCAGTGCGGTTGCTAATTTCCACGAAGGATGTAAGTTTTAGGTAATGTCTAGCGCTTTTCAAAATGCATATAAATACATTTCTCTGGAGCAGCGTTATTTTAACTTTTTGTTAGTCACGGTACCCTCTTAATATATGAAAAGTTTCTCCCAAATCCCAAAGTCTTTACAGACTATTACTTTTGCATGACTCTGGCTCTCGTCAAGTGCTATGCACACACGTATGGGCACATTTACGATTAAAAAGGAGAAGACATTTTCAAACTGGTAACAAACTAGTTTGTAATCCACACACTAGAAACTATTTAAAGTACTGTATGCGGGCACCTTGCCGCCGAATGGACATAAATAAAAAGTGATATATTCGGTCATGACCTTGATACGCGAATATGAGGACATTCGGGCCTCTCGTTGCCCTTATTTGCCTTGCTGTCAAAATATTGTCAGCGAGCGAGGAAGGAAGACACTTTAGTATCTTCAAAATGTTATTTTCTCATGTAATTACATATTTTAAACGTTTCTGGTATTTGATTTTTTTTACAAAATCAACGTTTTCCAAATCATTCTCTTGCGGCACCTCGGTTGAAAAACGCTGTGCTGGAGTTACAAAATCAAATGAGATGAATTACAAGAGAGCGGATATTTATTTTCTTTTGACATGGCACCGTACATATAACTTGAAGGCAATTTCTATTTAAAAAAAATATAAGGTATACGAAAACATATTACACCTCAGCATGACAACAGAAATAAATAGATAACGTGAAGAAAACCTTAATTATGGATCATGGCATGGATGAGGGCCCAATTATGCATACAAAGACCAATACACGATCAACTGATTAAAAAAGTTACAGAGGATGCATAAAGGAAATCTTACATCCTAATTTCTTTGTTGTGCCATTGATGGTGAGAGAGGCTGTAACACGTACTCATCTGCGCGCAATGTATTGTTCAATTTCTAAGAAATGTAATTTCTGTTCTTTACTCGGTAGCAAAACTACAGGGGAATTGGGCAACCTCAACCCCCCCCCCCCCCATATCAAATTGAATAATTTGAAAAGACTGAAATGAACTTCATAAATAACAAAGAAAATGAAGGTTTATGCAATTTTCTGTAAATAGCAATTTGGAGAGAAGCTTGCGTTATACGTCACAGTGTTATAAATTCCTTGGGGGTGATTGTCATTAGGGGCAGTTGTCCTCCGGGGGTTATTAGGGACTTTTAGATTTGCGTGGACTAATACGTGTGACGTCCATTCAAGGCAGTGCATTAAAAAGGACGTCGATCGTAGCACAGACCTATTGGCCCGAATTCACAACGAAAGTCTGAGGACAAACCCGGTTTGATCAGACCAAGGTTTGTACAAACCTTGGTCTGAGTTCAAAATTGGTTTGTCCTCAAACCCATTCCACAAAGGAAGGTTTGTACAAACCTTGGTCTGTAATTCCCAAACCTCAGACCAAGGTTTGTAAAAACTAGTCTCAGCCATAGGGTTTCTAACATAATTTTATGGGCTAGGGTTTAAATGTTAAGAATTGAAAAAACTGTTAAACTAAGCATTCTTAGTAAGATCCGGACATCTTAATGAGCAATATTGAAAAGATGATGGTTAGAACATATCTGAAATAAATTTTTGAATTGCATTTTCATGAATTAATCGAACCAAACTGGCGCGCCGATGCAGAGAGTGCCCCACGTACTCACATTTGTGTGGTGCTGGTGAAGCACTCAATCTGACCCAGAACAAATTGGCATCGGCACCTGAAAACCTTCGTTAGATTAATACATCTGAGGTTGTCAAGGGCTCTTTTAAATTAACTGTAAGAGTCTTATTGTTTTGGGGGCTACAAATTCTTATCAACAAAATCACCTAATAATGATAATAATGATTCAATATGAATTAAGTTTTTATTGTGATTAATATATTATTCATTTGATTGCAAGTCGCACATATCCTCCTTTCATGCCATTTTAGTTTTGTCTTGTATATTGTTTTCCATATTTAAAAGTCTTAAGTTATACTTGTTAATTACTATAGATCTATATAGTTATTTTGTTAGAATGGTCAATCAATTATTATTTTAACTAGTTCGCCGTTTGTTTCCCCAACTGGCCATTTTTTTAACATCAAAATTGTAACTGGTAAATGAATTATTTCCATATAATATTAATTAAAAGAATTCCTCTATGGCCATCTTTTCTTTCTCTCTCCTCCCTGTCTCTTTCTCTGTCCCCGTCCCTCCTCTCTCTTTCTACCCATTTTTGTTCTCTCTCTCTCTCTATCTCTGTCTTCTTCTTCTTTTTCGCAATGAAACACATAATGCAAAACCATGCAAACTGCAAACACACACATCTGCACCCACCCAACAAAAAAAGGGAGAAAGAGAGAGACATAATCTGACGCATATCTATTTTAGTTATCTTTGTAAATATATGAAAGCAAGAATATTGTATTTGTATTTTCATGTTTTACATAAATAATTGAGCAAACAACACAATAGTAATTAACTGTTTGTTCAAACAATGCAGTTCACATTTGTACATTTTGTAGCATGGTTATATGAAATATAGCCCACTAGAGGTTAAGAGAGGCTCTGGAAGGCCAATAAAAGTCTCACTGTAGCGCCAATAATTAGCAGAAAGAAAATCAGAAATACAACAAAATAGGTGAAGGAAATTCAAATTTGCACATAATAGTTCTTTAATTCTGACTTCGCTTAGTACAGTAAATAATATTTATTCAAATACTCTCCCCTAGCTGACCACCAAATAATATATATTGACCCACCCCTCAACTCAGCAGTGTATACAATGCTAATTACAGTTAAATCGGGTGCATTTAATCTATAGAGAACACTTAATTACAAATACCGTCAGAGTGACAACAAATACTTATCAACTAAACATAACATCAAAGATATTCCCCTCCCCCCCCCCCCCCCCCGGTCCACTGAAAAAAAAACTCTTTAAAAATGTTATAGCCAAGACCATAATCAATGTATTCAAGCACATGTGCTGTTTCACAATTTACATGTATGCGCAAGTTGATGTGAATTTTGAAATTGGGTCATATTGGCCCGAATTCCCAAAGGAGGTTTGAAGACAAACCTAGGATTATGTGCGTCAGATTACGTATTTGAAGGTTTAGACCTCATGCAAGGTGAAAATTGAATCGCAAACTTGTTTACCTCAAGTAGAATAACAATTTTGTTTTTGTTTAAATGATGGGGACCTTGATCTTTTGTAATTATTCATGGATCAAACAAAACACTTAAATTGAACTGTTACATTCAGACCATGTGGTAAATCTTTTATGTCACCAATTTTGTATTATTTTTCTCACTACAAAGTCTTTTAGTATTGTTAACTGAAACATTTGTATCAGCAGATATTAGGCAGTCAATCAGTAATCTTTAAAATCTCTAGAAACCAAATACTTTCTAACACATGTCATATAAAAAATGGATGATGTCCGTCATTTACCTCATAGTGATTTCCGGGCTTGAAATTCAACAGAGATCATAATTATCACAAAAATAACAAAATTGATGGGACAGTGCCTACATCAGAAGTTTTTGGCATGAAAAATCAACTTACCTCTTAATAGTTTAAACGGATAAATAATCAACGAACAATAAATTATTTCAAAGGAATTCAGATTTTTTAAAAGCTTTGGTATGTAGGTCTAGGAATGTTGATAAATCCAGATTAAGTGAAGCAATTTTATGCTCATTTACTGGTAAATTGTTACTGTTTTCCTATACTAGGGTACTTTGGAAAAACTATGTGTCTCTGACAATATTTTGCATCTAACATGATTTATTTAAACACTTTTGCCAATTGATTACTAAATGCTCATTTTCATCTCATTCCAAGCGCCAATTCTCTCTAATTCTCTCTCTCTCTCTCTCCATTTATACTGTACATAATAATTATCACTCATTAATTGATTCATCCGTCAGTATCATATAGTACAATCACAACCACAATTTAATGAAAGAAATCTATAAAATAAATGTATGCAGAGAAAATTTTATTACTAACAAAAATAAACAAATAATAACTGTACAAGATATTCATATAATCAAAGACAAATCAAGTTAGATCTTTCTTCTACAAAAATGAATATTCATTATTTACAAACATAAGTACAAATAATGAAATACATGTCTATGATTCATATACAATCCACTTGTGTAAGGCAATAGCAAAACCATGTCTTGAAAACCGGACATTTTTATCCCCTTTTGACGAAATGTCAAAATCTGGACATTTTCATACATTTACAGATATAAATAAATAAGTACAAATAATAAAATACATATGAATAATACATATACAATTTACTCCACTTATGTGAGCCAATAACCAAACCTGAAATATTTATCCCCTTTGACCAAATGTCAAACCGGAAATTTTTATCCCCTTTGACCAAATGCCAAAACCGGAAATTTGTATCCCCTTTGACCAAAGTGCCAAAACCGGAAATTTTTATCCCCTTTGACCAAATGCCAAAACCAGAAATTTTTATACCCTTTGACCAAATACCAAACCGAAAATTTTTATCCCCTTTGACCAAATACCAAACCGGAAAATGTTATCCCCTTTGACCAAATGCCAAACTGTACATTTTTATCCCCTTTGATCAAATGCCAAACCAGAAATTTTTATCCCTTTTGACCCAAATATCAAATTCTGAAATTTGTATCCCCTTTGACCAAATGCCAAATCCGAAAATTGTTATCCCCTTTGACCAGATGCCAAACCAGAATTTTGTACCCCCTTTGACCAAAGTGCCAAAACCGGAAATTTTTATCCCCTTTGACCAAAGTGCCAAAACCGGAAATTTTTATCCCATTTGACCAAATACCAAACCGGAAATTTTTATCCCCTTTGACCAAATACCAAACCGGAAAATGTTATCCCCTTTGACCAAATGCCAAACTGTACATTTTTATCCCCTTTGATCAAATGCCAAACCAGAAATTTTTATCCCCTTTGACCCAAATATCAAATTCTGAAATTTGTATCCCCTTTGACCAAAGTGCCAAAACCGGAAATTGTTATCCCCTTTGACCAAATGCCAAACCGAAAATTGTTATACCCTTTGACCAGATGCCAAACTAGAATTTT
>JAVYIG010012482.1:0-53312 GCA_035222895.1 Strongylocentrotus droebachiensis | reverse complement strand
TTCTCTTTTCTTTCCGTTCAATTAGGGGTACGAAGTCCTTATGGCTCCCCCCCCCCCCCCCCCCCCCACCGGCCCGGTTCACCACTGCTGAGTACGAATACATTAAATTCTCACTTATACGCACGGGTTTATGGTTTGTATGAACTGACCGTTGATAAAACATGTGTTTTGCTTGTAAATAAGCAACTAGGGGACCAACGGCTTTGAGATCTCTCCAAGTGACTTGATAATGAGGATTAACGCCTTTCCAAAGGGCACTAGCATATCGCATTTGTTTCGAACCCGGGGACATCCCGGTTACGAGACCATTGCTCAACCACTAAGCCATCGCGCCTGCACAAAAAGACATGATCAATGTATTATCTACATGTACTAGTATTTCCGTTCGTGCTTGGTTATATCTATAGAAACATCAATGGTTGACACAACGGGAGAGGATTTCGACTGTCACTCTGGTCATCAATACATCCGGGTCACTGCAAGATGTGATGGATTGTTGACTGCCCTGACTTCTCAGATGAAATTGGATGTGACGGTATTTATGGAAAACTCTTTCTAAAATAAAGAAGGGATATTGTTCGAGAAATATAGTTGTCAAACAACAGTTAAATAACAGCGTGTATTTTAATGATATGTGTTCTATATCTATTTAGTTCTTATGCTTATGTTTCGGCCTAATGCATACATAATGAGTTTGAACATAAGTCATGATCAGATATAGATTCTGGGTCCACAAAAGGAATCGAAAACTTGATATACCCATGAAAAATGAAATTTCTGTCAGGTCATAATTTGTTTTCATTAGATTTAAAATTTGTAAAAATTTTGAAAAATAAATGATGTGAAGGATGAAAAGTTCGCCTTTAAACAAGACTAGTATGCGTGGATATTTTGTAACCTTTTATAAACTGTGCAAAAAATCAATTTGTGCAAGAAAATAATCAGTGAAGGGTACACAAAATAAAGAAGAGAAATAGAGTAAAATAGGCCTATTCAAAGTTGTGTTAAAGACAATTGTGAAGGAAGGGGAATTTGACAAATCAGGGGGTGGGGGGGGGGGTACTTAAAATAGTTTGATTTGCAGGATTAAACAAATACCAACATCAATCCTACCGTGACTTAGTGATCCTAATTTCACCACGCTTCTGTTTTCTTTCCTCTTTCTCTGTAATCATACCCAGAATGCAGTCCCGGCGCATACCAATGCAACAGAAGTGATATTTGCCTCCTTCCCAGATTGCAATGCGATGGAAGGATTGATTGCCCATACGGAGACGATGAAATGTTTTGTGGTAAGATGTCAATACACAATGGCCTGCATTCTGCTAAATTTTAAACCCGATCCAGGGTCTATATTCGCGTCTTATCAAAGGAAGTTGTACCAATGCCTAATTTTTCCTATATTGAAATATGACTTTAGACCCAGGGTTCGGTTTAACCTAATAACAAGAATGTGGGCAACTGACTCTTTAATTTTATTCCTGAAGAGTGGGGATTTGAAGAAGTCATGATTTTTCACGGTAGAAGATGGGTTTTTTTGTTGTTTGGGGGGGGGGGGGGTCATTATAATTATGGCTTTACGCTGTAAGTCAAAAATAATAAAAACAATAATACCTGTTTTGTATTCTTTTCTGTAATCGTTGCTATTCTCCATTTGTATAGTACCACTCATATATATCTATATACAGAGATACTGCGTTGCCCGGCTAATTGTTCTTGCGGCGAGTCTCAGCAGTATGTCGGGAGCCCTCCTCTCACTGCACCTCGCTGCGGCGATCCCGACTGGTTGCCTTTTTGGGTGAAATGCACGGACGGCTGGAATGAAGACTACGCGAATGCAACAGCGCCAAAGGCTATAATTATGTAAATGAAGTAGAATAAAAACGATGGCAAAGACTTTTCAAGAAATGAAATTAAGGGCAATTTGATAACCCTCCTGTATTGCCTTCAGAAATCAAGGTCGGATCGAGTAATATATGTCATTGGCACATTTCAAGGTGATAGATGAGGCTATTAAAGTTGACTTTGAGTGACTTTCGGAAGTCTTTGTGATCGTGGGATTGAAGGAATTGTAGGGAGAAACAATCATATATGGAGGGGGAAGAGACAGAGAGAGATAGTGTGTGAGTGTGTGTGTGTTGGTGGATTTGCGCGCGCGTGTGTGTGTGTGAGAGAGACAAACAGACACAGAGAGACAGGCAGCCGCAGATAAAGTGAGCGAGAAAAGAAAAAGAAATGAAGAGGGAGAGGGAGAGAAGTGACAAGAAATGAAGAAGAGGGGACAGGCATCGCAACGTATACATCAATTAAACAGTCATAGAATGCTGGTAAAGATTAAATATAAATTCCAGTTCTGGAAAAGAAAAAGAAAATTAATTCTCACAGAATCAAACGAAACTTACACTGAATGTTCAAGATTACAAATAAATGACATGTGCCAAACAATTTTGGAAGAAAATGTATACTGGCTGAGTAATGAGCAAAGAAAGACAAGGAAATCAAGGTAGTACTAGCCCCGACACCATGTGTGTTGTCCCATATATAGCTTTCTGTGTACAGTGATTGTTACTTTACCAAGACTTGGTCAAATTTATTATGATTTTGATGACTCCAGAACATTGCAGTGCACACCAATACTTACATGCTACATGATCAACTGTTTCTGATCCTTTCCACACCTTTTCTTTCACAATGCAATCGCATTACCAGTACTAAAGTTTATCTTTAAGAAAACAATTTCTTATTTTATATGTTCATCGATATGTCTGTATGAAATGTTTTTTAAAGGTCTGCTGTAGATGACAAAAATTATCTCACTTCTTTCCTCATCACTCAAACATTATTTAGACTGAGTTTGACCGTCCCTCTTCTTGAACATTTAATACTAATTATTGTTATTAATTATTAATATTATTGTTATTATCATCATACATTTATTGCAGAAATCTTGATGGCGCCCCCGTCCGTCATCTGATGAAGGGCGCTTTCTCAGGACTCAACAATGCCCATACACTGTAAGTTTGTTCGTTTGTTTGTTATCATTATCGTTATTATTACATGCATTATTATAATTATTAGAATCTGAACTTAGTATATTCCAGATTATGAAAAAACCAACTCGTATTACACCAGGCAGTGCTACACTTAAATGTATTCACCAATATCTTTGACTCAGATTTTGACTCGGGTAGTTAGTGTTCAGATGTTAGTGACTACTTACCCATTTTTCTAGTCTCTAAAAGCTCTAATATAAATACTTATCAACGTAGCTCGATTCGCTTTACTCGTAAATACTCAGATGATAATATTTGAAATTTTCAATATGATCTTTATCATGAAGAGTGGACTAATCTTCATAATATGGAAATGCTAATGACGCATATTCCATTTTACTAAATTGTTTGACTAAAATTGTCCTTTGTCAAAAACTAAACATAATAAAAAGAGACATGAAAAAACCTTTGATAACAAAGTATTTATTGAGATGCATAAAGAAGAAAAATCGTTATTATAAAGACTTTCACTAAAACAATACAGTGGATAATGAAACAAAATACAAAAAATATAGAAATAAATTAAATAATCTGCTAAAGCATGCGAAAAATCATATTCTTTTGACAGATTAAAGGCATATCAAAATAATACTGAACTGACTTGGTCAGTTATAAACTCATTACTAAATAAGCCTAAATCTTGTTTACCTGAGTACTTGTTTAATGGAACTAAAGAGGATTGTGATCCACAACATATAGCATCTGAATTCAATCAAAATTTTATAAGCTGTTGCAGACGGATAACCACATGAATGGTCAGTTTATCCTAACGATACTTCTTCTTGGGAGCATCTAACTGGTTTTATCAACGATTCTATTTCTTTTAATATTTCTTCTATTTCTTCCTATAACAGAAAATAAAGTTATACAGATTAGTAATTCACTACAAAACAGTAATTCTGTTGGATTCGATAATCTTAGTACTAACTTAATGAAGAAGAAAAATATTTTGTATTGTACAGCCAGGAGCATTTATGTTTAATCTCTCTCTTTCTACAGGCTTAGTCCCAATCTTAGCACTAACTTAATGAAGAAGAAAAATATTTTGTATTGTACAGCCAGGAGTATTTATGTTTAATCTCTCTCTTTCTACAGGCTTAGTCCCAGATGAATTAAAAATAGCTAAACTAATCCCTGAATTTAAAAAAGATGACCTTTATAACTTTGATAATTATAGGCCCACATCTATTCTGCCGTCTATATCAAAGTTGTTAGAAAAATGTGTCTATAACCGATTATATTGTTTTAACACCAAAATTCTCACGGTCTCCCAATATGGCTTTAGGAAAAATCACTCTACTACGCATGTTTTGATAGAATTACAAGATAAAGTTTTGTCAGCAATTCATACCAATAAATTTTGCATTGGAATTTTCATGAACCTTTCTAAAGCCTTTGATATTGTTGATCACTTTTGTCCAAATTAGAACACAATGGGACTAGGGGCTTACCACTATCTTGGTTTTAAAGTTATCTTTATAATAGATCTCAATATGTAGTTAATAATAACAATTCTTCAAATTTTTCTTCTATTACACACGGCGTACCACAAGGTTCTATTTAAGGTTCTCTACTGTTTTTGATTTACATTAACGATCTTACCTATTCCTCTGACAAATTTATTCACATTATGTCGCTGACGATACCACTTTAATTAACCCCAATAAACAGATCGCTAAAAAATTAACCTCTTTTGGAGTGTATTTTAAGTGATTTTAAAGTATAGTTCCTTTTGAACTAGATTTAAACGTGATCGACACGTGCCTTCATTTAAACAGAAAAGGTACTCCTGTTCACGTTTTTATCTAACCTAAAAACCACCAGTTTATCACGCGACTGGAGTAACGTGATTCCACGTACCTCTGTAAATCAAGTGTTTATGACCAAATAACCACTTCACCAAGCAACGAGTTTTTTGTCCGTTAACCGATGGTGGCGATAAACACGTAATTATTTGGTCTTTTAAGCACCTTTATCGATTGGTTTCACAGGTTATCCAAGGTTGGTGGTAATAATCACGTTACTTACACCAGCTAATCGTCTAATTGTTCTGTCCGTGAATCTCTGGTTATATTAAATTAGTAATTCTGAGGTGTCTTACACACCTCTTTAAATGGTTTCAAAGTTACCATAAATTTCTTGGTTATGATCACGTGGCTCAAGCTGATTACTAATCTAAGCTGTGAATACGTGATATGTAGGTGTGAAAATTAGTAATTATTAAGTGTTTTAAAACACCTTTTTTAAATGGTAGTCAAAGTTGCCAGCAGTTCCGCGGTGATGATCTCGTGACTCAAACGAATTATTAATCTAAGCTAGGCATACGTGACTTTTAGGTGTGAAAATTAGTAATTATTAGGTGTCTTAAAACACCTTTTTAAATGGTTTCAAAGTTACCATAACTTTCTTGGTGTTGATCACGTAATTAAACCTGATTACTAATCTAAGCTGTGAACCCGTGACTTTTAGGTGTGAAGAATTAGTCATTATTAGGTGTCTTAAAACACCTATTTAAATGGTAGTCAAAGTTGCCATAAGTTCCGCGGTGATGATCTCGTGACTCATACGGATTATTAATCTAAGCTTGGCATACGTGACTTTTAGGTGTGAAAAATTAGTCTTTATTAGGTGTCTTAAAACACCTATTTAAATGGTAGTCAAAGTTACCATAAGTTCCTCCGTGATGATCTCGTGACTCATACGGATTACTAATCTAAGCTGGGCATACGTGACTTTTAGGTGTGAAAAATTAGTAATTATTAGGTGTCTTAAAACACGTATTTAAATGGTAGTCAAAGTTGCCAGCAGTTCCGCGGTGATAATCTCGTGACTCAAACGGAATATTAATCTAAGCTGGGCATACGTGACTTTTAGGTGTGAAAAATTATTCATTATTAGGTGTCTTAACCGATGGTGGCGATAAACACGTAATTATTTGGTCTTTTAAGCACCTTTATCGATTGGTTTCACAGGTTATCCAAGGGGGGGGGGGGGGGGGGGGGGGGGGTGGGGTAATAATCACGTTACTTACACCGGCTAATCGTCTAATTGTTCTGTCCGTGAATCTCTGGTTATATTAAATTAGTAATTCTGAGGTGTCTTACACACCTCTTTAAATGGTTTCAAAGTTACCATAAATTTCTTGGTTATGATCACGTGGCTCAAGCTGATTACTAATCTAAGCTGTGAATACGTGATATGTAGGTGTGAAAATTAGTAATTATTAAGTGTTTTAAAACACCTTTTTAAATGGTAGTCAAAGTTGCCAGCAGTTCCGCGGTGATGATCTCGTGACTCATACGGATTATTAATCTAAGCTGGGCATACGTGACTTTTAGGTGTGAAAAATTAGTAATTATTAGGTGTCTTAAAACACCTATTTAAATGGTAGTCAAAGTTGCCAGCAGTTCCGCGGTGATAATCTCGTGACTCAAACGGAATATTAATCTAAGCTGGGCATACGTGACTTTTAGGTGTGAAAAATTATTCATTATTAGGTGTCTTAAAACACCTATTTAAATGGTAGTCAAAGTTGCCATAAGTTCCGCGGTGATGATCTCGTGACTCAAACGGATTATTAATATAAGCTGGGTATTCCGTGTTTTCCAGGTGTGAAAATGAGTTAGTCTTGGGTGTCTTGATGGTTTCACAGTTACCATTTAAGTTCCGTGGTGATAATCCAGTGACTGTTGGCATATTTCTACGTTCATCAGTTGATAACTGACTGTTGGCATATTTTCATTGCACCAGTTGATAACTGGA
Organism: Strongylocentrotus droebachiensis; assembly: GCA_035222895.1. NCBI lineage: Eukaryota > Metazoa > Echinodermata > Echinoidea > Camarodonta > Strongylocentrotidae > Strongylocentrotus > Strongylocentrotus droebachiensis. Next base: position 46,497 of record JAVYIG010012482.1, on the reverse strand, counting down.
GTGTACATATTTCCAGTTGCACCAGTTGATGACTGAGTGTTGGCATATTTCGAGTTGAACCAGCTGACACCAATTAATTTGCATATTGAATATGGGGTGCGTGCAGATCTATGTTTTTTTTAAACAATTTATCTGAATTTACAGCATATTTCGTAATTACTGATGATTTAGTTATATGCAATTCATTTCGAAAATACTACAATATAAATTACCAGTTATTAGGACATTTCGCTTCTTCGTATAAATTACATTTAGGTAAACATGAATAAGGGAAACATTAAATACGAACTAAAATAATTTCAATAAAGTACAAGTATACGAACATTTTTCGATTAATTCAATTATGTAAGTCTACTTATTACCAATGCCTTTACATTGGAAATACAGACGTACCAGTATTGTTGCTGTTCAACTGGTTGGAAGTTTTACCAAATGGTTATAATGGTTCAGCTAGACCAGTTGAATTATAACTGACCTGGATCAACTGGATCATTTAGCCCATTTCAATTTCCAGGGTTACAAGTTGGCATTAAATGGTTCATCAACTGGACCAGTTGCAACTAGCTTTCTCTTCTGGGATGTTTGCACCCCCCCCCCCCCCCCCCCAAACCCCTGTAATCCCAAACTGCTTCCGGCGCGCCTGGACGTAATTATGGAAGATCCAAGACACGATGTTCAGAAACGGGATGAGAACGTCATTATTTTGGTTTATTTATTGTGAACATTTGCGTAATAATTAGGTTGAACGCGGGTTACAGTAACATACTTCCTCTTCGACGTAAATTTCACGTGAATGAAGAACATGATTCATCTCAAGTCAGCCTCGTAATATTCACGTGAATTTCACGCAGATATTTTGACTAAAACTATCACTAACGCTTCACGTGTTTCTGTGACGCGATAATTTCGTTTATGAAGATGTAATTTCATAACCAAACAAACACGGGAGTATTAGGTTTACAAACCATGGTCTCCAAGGTAGGGATAATCACGTTATTATAATGGTGATATTGCAGTGACGATAGCGTGATTTGGTGTACGTGTGTTTTAAGTTACCTAGTGCAAACGTATTAACACATTTACGTAAATGTCAGGTGTTTGAAGAACGTAGCTCTCCTCAAGTCGATACCTTGATATTGACGTGATTTTCACGTGATTTTGTTTATTGGGACACGCTCCCTAACACTCATAACTGAAGTTTTTAGCAAATTTAGGCGAGTTTTTAGCAAATTTCGCCCGGCCACCGAGCGGCGGACGCCGTTTTAGGGCATCGCTCGGTCGCCGCTGAAGTTTTAGCGCTGAGTTGAAACTCGGGCAGCGCCTGCTCATTTTTCACTCGCCGCCCAAAATACGCTCGGTCTCTGGGCGGTCGCCGCCCGGGCACTGACCTAATCGAGCTTTCGGCGTAGAGCGATTTACGTCAAAAATCGAAGCCGCTAGGTCAAAGCAGGGATACGTGAGTTTAACTCACATATCCCTGGTCAAAGGCTGCCTAGCGTTCGACGCCCAGTCACCGCCCGGTCGCCGCTGGGAGATCAGTTGGTCACTGTCAGGACGCCGCGCGGAGAAGCTCCCCAATTTCGCCAAGTTTTTACCTAAAAATATACCGGCGACCGATGGGAAATCAACAGGGCAAAGCCCAGGCATCGCTGGGGCTCTACACCCTGCTCGAATTCTCCAAGAGCCCGCCGGGTAATCGATGGGTCATTAGTCGGTCACTGCCGGGACGACGCGCGGAGAAGCTCCCCGAATTTGCCCAGTTTCAACCTAAGATCGACCGGCGACCAACGGGATATCGACAGGGCACCGCCCAGGCATCGCTGGGGCTCTACAGCCTGCTCGACTTCTTCTCCAAAATTCGTGGGGCGATGCCTAAATTCCAGCGGCGACCGAGCAGGCTAGAAATCGGTCTGTCGCCGCTCTGAGTTGTGACCATAGCTTTACAAAATAATATCAACACTGAATTAGCCAAAGTAACAAAATGGTTCAAATCAAATAGATTGTTGATAAATCCTAGAAAACAAATTACATTACTTTCTTCCATAGTCAGTCAAATTCCACTAATTTGCTTGACACTTTGTTTATAAAAATAAACGAGGTTCCGTTAAATAAGGTTAAAAGTGTTAATTTTCTTGGTGTTTATATTGATTATAATATGCGATGGGACACTCATGTCAATAAAGTCACTCAAAAGGTATCTCTAAATGTATTGGTATATTATACAGATTAAAAGACTCGCTTCCACCTTCAGCATTAATACTGCTATATGATTCGTTCATGCTCTCATATTTAAATTATTGTGTTGCTGTTCGGGGTAATTGGGCAATTGTAGTCGAACTAAATTAGATAAATTATTTAAATTGCAAAAAAAGCCCTTCGCATATGCCTGAGATGTCATTATTGTGTCCATTCTGCCCCACTGTTTAGACAATTGAAATCTCTTTATATTTCTGATTTGTACTATAACTCCATTGCCCTCCTTGGTTTCTTTTACTTTCAAAATGAATTACCTGTTAACATTTTTCAGATGTTCACTCTTAATTACCAGAATGATACATAATCACAATACCCGTCTTAAAGATTCTCTGCACTAATGGCCATATTATGTTCATGAAATTGTACGATGAAAAGAAGAAAAAAGATGCAGAAACCAATAAATCAATTAAAATCAAATCAAATCAAAAACAATTAGGTAATGAAATCAGTACGACATAACTTCCCTGTGATTTGAAACTCCATCTTCAAAGATATCTCTGAATGCAAGTCTGTTAATTCTTTCAAAAAAAGGTTGGGGCAGTTTCTTTATCTCAAATATGTACAGTTATTTATCTTTTGTTTATATTTGTGTTATATGTGTTTGTTTTTTTGTTTTTGTAATATATATATATATATATATTCTTCTTTGTTTTACATTAAGCTATGAATGCTTTGGGAACTAAGCTTGTACAAGGCCTAAGGGCTTTATTTATGTAGTTCCCGATTTTTCATTTCCTCAATTTGTTTAAGAACTATTTTGTATCTTTTGTATCAATGTTGGTTTTAAGCGAGAATGAAATAAATGAGAGTTGATTTGAATTGAATTGAAGAAAGTATTTGGCGTCACCTGTGCCTTGGAGGTGAAAAGCGAACTTAATCACTGTAACCCTCGGGTCTCATCCACCGGCATAAGTGATTTGGGATGTGCAGGTGGACTGGAGTTGCCCTCTACTCTTATCATCCTATTTGTTTGGATTTCAATCAATACAATTTGAATTGAATTGAATATAATACAACTATTGCAGCCAATATCAAATTCTGTAGAACTTTGCAGGAATTACGAATATGTCATGTATGTCCTATCTGTGAAATTGAAACGTTAGCAGTGTCCTAATATTCAAAGTATGCAAGGAAACCCGTTTCCTTGCTAGACTTCACTGTCAGACACTATTGAGTGACTGACTGGATTTTTTCTTCTTTGGTAATAACATACATAAAATGAGCTGAAAAGGGAACATGAGCATTTGTCTACATCAATAACCCACTTCTTGTAATGGCAAAAATGAAACTGATTGAATCCTTGCGCAATACAAAACGTACGACCATTCGGTACAATGGTCTGAAAATCAGACGATTACTGACTTGGTAGCACTTAAGTCGATTCGAAAACTAATAGTCGTTATTTTCCAACTTGAGAGATTTTTAAGCCCCCCTTTTTCTAGGAAATTTATAAATAAATATTATCTTTCAAACATATAGCTCCGTTTAGTCTCATTTCACAACGCCCCCTATCGTCAGAGTCAGCAGCCTAACATGTTAGCCTATGGAATTTTATCCCCCAAAATCGTTAAAAATTCATTTTTTGTTTAAACGAAAAGCACATCCACCCCGACGTACGTTATCACTAGCTCTTTCATGGGAACCCTCATATCCCATTGACTTTTGAAAGTTCACCCAGTCGAACTTTGGACTCAGTTTACCAAGCGATTTTAAGATTATAGGTCAAGCACACGAAGGATAAGAAGCATGAATTATCATGGATCACTTCTGCTTGGTTCATTATGTCCATTTCATCGAACCCCCCCCCCCCCCCACCGTAATTTTTCCATTGAAGATAAGCAAACATTTTGCAGAGGTAAGCAAAAGCATGAATATTCATGATCGCCATGGACTATTTTATTATTTACAAGGGGTGCAATTGTGCACAACATCAAACTCCCCTACTTTAAGTCACGTATTTCATTGTATTATGTAGTTTGGTAGGTTTATTTTAATAACTGTTTAATTATCAGATATCAATGATAGTTTAAAGATATGGAAAATGTTCTTTTATTTTATATTTAGCAAAGCAATCTCACATACAAATTCACTACCAAGTGTCGTCTAATCCGCTGATTGTCGTCTGCTATATACGTCCAGCGAGCGAAAATGAGACAACCGGAGCAATATGTGATGAGGCTTTTCTGTGTAAACAAAATAATTATAATTAGGTATTGTTTGTATTATTATTATTATTATTATTATTTATATGATTATTATTATTATTATTATTCCTACTATTATTATTATTGTAATAATTATTATCATGTTATTATACTATCATATAATGTTGTTTACTTTTAATTATAAAGGACAATGTATAGGCCAGTTGCTAAATTGTACAGAACTTGATTTGGTCGTCTTTATAGGGATCTAAGCTCCACTCAGCTCAGCCACCTTCCAGCAGGCGTCTTTATCGGACTTTGTCGGTTACAGAAACTGTAAGTTTGCTTTAATAAAACTTTTACCTCTTCAGCTATATTCAGCAGTGGCCTTCAGCCAATTTGGGACACTAGAACCATGGGGAAGGCGCCCTTGTTCGGTGAATAACGTCCGAAATAAGAAGGATATCAATTTGGGCTCAGGAAGGGTGCGGGATCATATAAATTTTCTTGTCCTATCCCTCATCCTCCCCAAGGGCGTCAATCCGGGGGACAAGGGGGACACGTCCCCCCCCCCCTGTTCATTCACAGGCTTGCCTGACCCGCCCTGTGTAATTGTGTCCCCCCCCCCTCCCCCCATGCTCAAGCTCGGATTTACGCCCTTGATCCTACCCTTTACCTTTTCTCCCCCTTATCTTCTCTTTGCCCCATTCACCTTTCCGCCGTAGCTACGCAATTAATGTCCATTAACATCGTGTAACATAAATATACATATATATAGATATTGGTGTAAAACTGCTGATTCTCAGTAATTAGATAGAAATACCAAGCTTTGAGTGATAGTATAGAATTACACCACAATCAGCAGTTCACTATGAGAAGAAATCAATCTTTGAATATTCAAGGCCTCATTCATAATTCTGAATTTGACTGTAAAGCGTTCCCTTTACTTTGCTATAAGTGGATCTTTTAATTGTATGTGTTCTTATATTACAGGACGCTTGGTCACAATAGCCTGACTGTTCTTGAAAATGGGACATTCGAAGGTCTTCGTAATTTAGGCGGATTGTAAGTCTACAGAATATCATATTCATGTTGTCACGTTTGTCGATGAAAGCTTGCCCTGAAAAGATATAGTGGGCGAAAGTGTCACGAGATATAAAAAAAAAAAAAATGTATTTCAGAAAAACAATAAATCGTTCCAGGTATAATTGTATCAGTATATTATGGTTAAAGCTCCACTGCACTACTTGTAGCTACTTGCTTCCTCTATATAGAAAACAATGCCTTATGCCTAGGTCACATATAAACCGGGCCCCGTATGATTTTCCCTACCCTGCGGCGCCCGGGGGGTGCCCGGAGAAAATTGGTCGTGTAAAATGCAAGGCGCCCGTAAGGGTGCCGGCAGGGTGCCAGCCGAGTACTATCCGGTAACCTTACGGGCTCCGTCCGATGAGCAGGTGTACCGATGTCTCCCGGAAGGTGCCCTGCCGGGGGCCGGACGGGGTCCTCAAGGCGTCCGGCCAGGTGCCGTGCGGTGCACTGAACTACAGAGTGAGTCAGAAAAAATGTCCCACTTTTTAAAAGTTGTATTGTTTGAAGTATGAATATTTAATCATGGGTTTCATGATATATCTTGATAGAGTTATCCTCCCAGTACATTTAGGTACCATTTTCATTTGAATCTCTCCATGCATCACTGAATATCAGACAATCTTTACAAAACTGCCAGATCTCACTTACGCCAAGTTACTGGGTGAGGAATAAAACAGTGCATTGAACAAAGACAGTCAGACACGCGCACACGCACACACACTCACAAACATACAAACACACGCCCACACAACACACATGGTGACAATTGTTTCATAATTACCCCTTTTCTGATTGAGCGTTGATTTTTATCAAGATCACTGAATGTTTAAGTGGCATAACCCTATAAATCTTTCCCTTTCTGTACACATTCACTACCACCATCATGTCATCATCATCATCATTGTCATCATCTTAATCTTCATCATCATCATCATCATCATTATCATCATCATCATCATCATCATGAAGCACAACATCCACCAATACGCACCTAGAGGACAGCGGCCACTCAACTTTTCGTACGATAAGAAGAATTCCCGACACAAAGTAAGAGTTTGGGTGGGCCTTGTCGGGAATGGAATGCTCATTTGTGTGCGTGTGTCTGTGCCTGTGCGTGTGCGTGTGTTTGTGTGTTTTTGTCTATCTGGCTAATTGGATAATTGAAAAAAACTGATTGTCTTTGTTCAAAATATTATTTTATTCCTCACCTAGCAACTTGGCGCAAGTAAGATCTGGCAGTCTTGTAAAGATTGTCTGATGTTCAGTCATGCATGCAGAGATTCAAATGAAAATGGTACCTAAATGTACTGGGAGGATAACTCTATCAAGACATATCATGAACCTCATGATTAAATATTCATACTTCAAACAATAGAACTTTTAAAAAGTGGGACATTTTTTCTGATTCACTCTGTATGTGTCCTCTGGTATCCGCACCTCCTGTATTTAAAACTGCGTTGTACATTTCGAGATGCCGCCGTGAGGGACACGCACGGGCAATATTCATTTTAAATTGCCCCCGGACGGCAGACGCCTGTTGTTGTGCATATCACCCGGGGCTCTTGAGGGGCCGTGAGGGCGCCGTAGGGTACACGTACGGAACCCTTGAGCACCGCAAGGCGCCCGTAAAGATTTGTCATGAGAATTGACCCCCAAAATCGTGAGGGGCAGTCCGGGCAACGTCCAGAGTCCGCATGGGACCCGTAAGGTTCCCTACGGGCCCTGTACGGGCTGTCTACGGCCTAACGGTCAGATAAAAGCGCCGGGAGCAGCCAACCCAGCACCATGGCGCCCGTACGGATTAAAAAACTGTCCCGGCGCCTGTAGGAACTTTACGGAGTGTATATGTGAAAGCCCCATTAGCGATGCCCGTTGGTCCCGATGATCCTCTTTTTCTTATGTTAATTGAGAGCTGAGATAACCACCTGTCAGTCACCAGCAGGGTGGTCTAATCCCTCCTGGCAAAACTAGTGCAGACGGGCTTTAAGATAATAATGAAAAAAGTTCCATGACACCTCGAAATTTAATTACCTGTGTGACATTTGTTATGACCAATTCATGACACCTTTATCAGACATGCACTGACAGACTGAAGCTCCCTGACGCGACGTGGCGATCGACAAATCGGCACGAAAATAACTAGCATCTATCTTCAGTCTGCCAGAATACGTTTGAGAAAGATGTCTGGACTTAAACACCGAAATCGTGACACAGGTAATAACTGTTGATGTGTCTCAGAACTCTCTTCGAGAAGAAAAAAACTACTTAACAATAAATGAAAAGGTAATGTTTTTACTGTCTATTTTTACCATCATGTAGAAGTTTGGATTTCAACAAGATTACTCGATTGTACGAAGGCTGCTTTAGAGGTCTTGATAGCCTTTACTTCATGTAAGTAGGTCGATACTTTAGAGACAGGTAGATTATTCATGTTTAAAAAAATAAAATAAACAGATAACCATATTTTGAACTGGCAACAATGAAAGGCGTAGTCCACACAGGCACTTTTAGGCTTATAGGATTTTGTACCTTCTTCATTTCATTGGTATCGTATTTATACACGGTAAAATATATTGCACCCTCTGGCTTTTCTTCAGTCTTCACTATGCCGTGAACGAGATTTAGAAGAAGACAAAAGTAATGTGTACATCACACAAAATAGAACGCCCTTCAATGCACTTAAAACTAACATAATTACATAATCCAGTGTATTTTAGCAGAATATAAATTATCTCATCGCCATGTATTTTGTACGAATAAGATTCATAATTCATTACTTCAATGATTTGCCGAATAACCTGCAGTTGACAGCTATATCAATACGTATCCAATCCACAAATTAGTAACTTTATTTTCAATCTCCCTGTTATTGTTTGTGTGTATGTTGTTTTTTTTTTAATCATATTTCTTCTGCTTTATGGAATGTATGATGCTGTATCATCCTAACTGTCTATATGATATGCACAATTTTATTTTAAAAACGGGTATTACTATTAATGCTACATTAGTGCTACATTTGTATATATGAACTTTTCTCAAATGTATTACCATGACTACATTATTATTTCTCTTTCAGAAATTTTGAATTCAATGATTTGACAACTATCCCATCCGGTGCATTTTTTGATGTGGGGCAGACATTGGACAGTTTGTAAGCTTCATCATTAATATTTTATTTGACATGATTGTATGATTATATTAATGTTAACATACTACTACGCTGTTGCCATATATTTGCTCTTACCTTTTTTTTATGAAATGATTGTGACAATATGGTTTATTCTTGATGGATAAAGTTCTGGGAAACTGTATACTTCGAATCATGAATGATAATAGGAAAGAATTGATTTACCAACTATTTTGGCAACAGTGTATTTCCACTCAATTATGAGCTTGTTAAGGAATAGTAAGGTCTTGTCTATCCAAGATGGACTCATAGGTATTACTCCTGCTACCCCTGAGGGCCTTTCATTTATCATTACCTCAGCATTAATTTCCAACTTCACCAGCAAGGGTCGAGTGGGATAAATATTGAGAAAACACCTTGTTTAAGAATATAAACGAACCCATCTTGTCTTGCGCGGGAGTCAAGATACTGTACCACTGTACCACATGCATGCAGTGATTCTAATTCAAAATATAGTCGTGTTGGTTTGCACATAATTTATCAAGGCGCAGTACTTGACGCTCTTGGAATATAACTGAATAATGCAACCACTTAATGTACTAGTTAAATTGATTTTCGAAAAAATAAACCTCTGCCTTTGTCTCTGTAATCTCTGTTCGACAGTGCTATAGGTAAAGTTGGAGCCTCTTGATACTAATACCGTTTAATTATGCTGAAGGCCTGTTTCTACAGTAGTTAATTTGTGAAATCAATGACTTTTTCCCCCTCTTTTTGGGTTGATCAACCAGCAATTATGACAATCAATCTTTAAATTTCTTCGATATTTGTCTTTACCCTAAAAGGGCCGGGCTATTTGAGGTCTTAGGACGGCCGGGGGATGGGGGGCATTATGCCCCCCCCCCCTTAAGATCTCGGCCGTGAAGCGACCGATCTCCGCGAAAATGTGCATGCATGTGAAGTGTATAGAATAATATGATAATTTCATTTTTTTTTTAACTCACTTATTTCCATATTTATGGTAATTTATGCAAATAAGGTCATAAAACTACATTTTTACCCATAGATCATATTTTATCCATATTTAAGCATTCTTTTTCACTACATATATTCATAAGACCATTTTGAATAAAAATATGACCAAAAAATTTGGAAGAGCCAGCTTATTGTTTTGATAATTTCTTATGTATTTCATTGTTTTTTTAACTTATGTATTTTATTGTTTTTGTTGTTTTTATTTCATTTCTTACTACAATTCAACTATTTTGACTCCCAAAACAACCACCTAAACTTTAAACAAGACCCAATAACCAATGTTTAATCTATTTTTAGGAAAAATGACATTTCCGTATGTTTTGTTCACAAATCACAAAAATGAGCGATTTTCGGGCTGACATGCAAAGACAAAAGGTCACGTGACCTTGTAACTGTAGGTCCGATTTTCAATTATTTTTTTTTGAAGATGCGCAAGACTCGAAAGAAAAAATTCAGCGAGCGGCGGGGCGCCATCCATATGCGTTCCCGAGCAATCGGAAAAATCGTGGAGGGGGGGAATGCCCCCCCCCCCCCCCGCCTTATAACGGTTAAATCGGTAAATAATTAATTTCATTTGCATCTTTTATCTCATTTTATATAGGATTATCACCCATAATCATTTGACGTCTATTAATGCATCTATTTTCTACGGGCTCAATAAGCTTGACTTAGCGTAAGTAAAGAGTGGCAGTCCAGATATTTAGGAGCTTTTCTCCCTCTCTCTCTCTCTCTCTCTCTCTCCCTCACCCTCGCTCTCTCCCACTAAAACGGTCTGCGAATACACTCTAGCAGTCTGGCGGTCACTCTGTCTTAATCCTTCACTGTTCAACGATCCGCCATGATTTCATTTCCAAATCATTGTGGTTAATAAAAGATTCTACAACATAATTTATTCTATTGAAAAATATTATTTCTCCGCATGAAATTTCCTATTAACAAGTTTCTAACTTCAGTCGCTGAACTGGATTTAATGTATAAAATTGGAGCTGATCCATCGCCAAACTGTGCCTGTGGAAAGATCCAACTATGGATCACGTACAAATCCCCTCACGGTGCTTCTGGACTTCGAGAGCTCGATGATGAGACAATCAGTTGGCTAAATAAGGATCTTCCTATATCTAGATGATGTACTCCTTGATATTCTACGTACGAACGAACAAACAGGACCCTAACTCTAAACGCAACCCTTGACCTAACACCTCCCCCCCCCCCCCCCAAAAAAAAAAAAAAAAAAAAATCGCAACCTGTTTACCTCTAAACTTTTGAAGGACTATATTATGGAGCAATTGTCACCGAGGCAAATGTCGGATCACCAACAAGAAAATGGATTTTTACCACGTGTACTTTTTTTCTCCCCAGGTCGTTCCAAGGAAATCCGATCACTACCATTGAACCTGGTGCTCTGAATGGTTTGCCTACGTTGAGGGATGTGTGAGTATTTTGGGTCATCTAAATGAACACAAGGGAGTTTCTAAATGACGGATCCAGGGTATTTGCAAAAGGGGGACACCATCTGATAAAAATAATAATAATAATTAAATCGCCACTGAATTGCTAGCCGGAGAGGATGATGTGACATGTATTGATCTGCGAAATCTGCGAAATGGTTGTCGATAGGTTACGTTAGAGCACATGCTGGAAAATTGATGAGAAATTCGAAAAATATATCGTAAGCTTATATACACTGTCACAGATTATATTCTAAAATAGGAAAGCATTTTTGTTGTCTATAGCCTCGATGACCAAATGTGCACTGGGGTATCCATCGCCTTCATTTGAAAGCCATGAAAATATCAACAACGCTATAGAAACAAATCTAAGGCATGTGAGCTGCCTCCACTTAATTATGTGTAACGTGATGACAGCGTTTAAATTCAGGTTGTCGTTTTATTTGAAAGGACGGGAATTCTTTAGAAGAAGCGAAATAGTATCTAAAAGGTTAATTAAATCATCATTTAAAAAAACTGCGAACTTGTGACGAATATTTCCCTACAATATAAGCCCTCGAAAATAACTCTTTATCATACTTTTCTTGCTTTATTTTCAGGCGACTTCTTTCTTCTGACAGAATTCGCCTTCAGCCAAATACATTTGTTGGCCCTTCTAAGATTGAGTTATTGTAAGTACAGACTTACAGCTATCAGAATCCCGAGTTCATTTTACATGTTTTGAAGTTAGCACCGACTTGTTCTTGTTCGATTCTTTCAGTGTTATCCTGTTCCGATCCGCGTGACTTCAATGAAGTATGATGCCCTCGCAGTGGCGTACGCAGGAATTTTTCCGGGAGGGTATTTCAAAATTGAAAATTGGCGAGCCGATCGATATTTCGCTCAGTGTGGGATAGGGAAGGGGGGTATCCCCAATAATCGTATTTCCTCCCACCAGCATCCAAGTTAGATTGATAGTAATATGTTTTTGTGTGGATGCACTAATATAGGGTAATTTTTTCAGTTAAATCATGAAAAATTTGAATTTTGATAAAAAAAATCAATAATTATGAATATACACAATATTCAGAAAATAGTATCAATTCTTCAAAGTTCATAAAAGATCTTGTAAAATGTCATGCACGCAATATGATAAAAAATCATATAACCTTGGCAAAGGCATGGGGAAATAAAGTTTTGGGGGATTAAAAAGGGACATTAATGGGATTAAACTATATAAAGCAATTGATTTAAAGTGAGGACATTACGTCACAAACTGATAACCAAATTGGCAATTTGTGTAGGGATTTCACTTGTTCCATAGTTTTATATATTTTTTCAAAAGTTCATAACTTTCTTATTAGTTATCCGATTTTGCTCAAACTTCTTTTGACTGGTTTATCTGATTTGTTTGCTTCTATTGAAAGTAGGGTTATTTTTGGAGTGGACTTGTACTTTAATACCATGTCAGTGACTGGGTGAAAATTTAATTATCCATGTGCCAGTAATTAACAGATAATAATAATAATAATAATAATAATAATAATAATAATAATAATAATAATAATAATAATAATAATAATAATAATAATAATAATAATAATAATTATTATTATAATAATGATAATAATGATAATAATAATAATGATAGCAATAATGTTTTTTTTTAATATGATAATAAAAATAAAAATAAGGATAATAATAATACTGCTATAATAATGCTAATAATGATAATGGTAATAATGATAATAATAATAATGATAATAGCAATAATAGTAATAATGAAAAAAAAGTATCATAAAACGTTTCTAAGCGCTTTACTTTATAATTGTTATTACCCCGGTCATCGTATTAAATTGCTAATCCGCACATAGTAGAGCACCACTCCCTGGGGAGTATTCCGGCCTGGAATCTTTTTACAAGCGCACGCATGCCAATCAAACCACATTAACATTCGCATCCTATCGGGTACCCATTTAACAACTGGGTGGACAGTGGCAAATGTAGATTAATCTCTTGCCAACGGACATTTATTAAGTACCGCGGAGGGACTCGAGCCGCGAACCATGCAATCCACAGGACGGCGACTTATCCACTAGACCACGACACCTCTTCACAAGCAAACAGTTAGGACAGGGTGAAAGGTGTATTCATTGCAATTACTGCCTTCACTGCTCTGATTGGTGAAGGTTATATCACAAGAGAAATGACGCCTCGTGTCCGACGGGTGTACAAGACAGTGTCCATCCTTATGACAGCATGATCAAGCAAAGTTGCATTCTGTTATCATGTTGTTTACAAATTAGCGGGCATTTACATAAATATGGAAGAATAATAGTAAATATGATTTTCAATAACTTGTAGTACAATGGAGGGATAAGCCTTTTGTCGTCCTGCACACATCAGAGTAAAACGCAATAATGATCAGAAAGCCAAATATAAGACCATACTAATTTTTAATTTACAGTGACTAACATTTTCGAAGCGTCACTTTATAATTCACTTATTAGAGTCTACTGTAACAGCACATTTCGTAAATTGTGCAGTGAGACTATTGGTCATATTTTGCAACTATTTCAGTGAAAATTAATGCTTCAGTGTGTAATAGTCGTCTCGTCTGTCTTTTACAGAGTTGTTCGAGACGAACGGGGTCTGTTGCATCATTCCAGAAAGCTTCGGGTGTACAACACGAGAACTGCCACATCCGCTCTTCACATGTCGAAGGACATTCCTCCAAAATATGACCATCAAAGTGTTCATCTGGATCCTTAGCATCAGTGCCTTGCTTGGTAATGGGTTTGTCATCTTCACAAGATTGCGGGATAAACCGAAAACAGCCACTGCTTCTGTTCAATCCACCTTGATCAGCAACCTTGCCGTGTCGGATTTCTTGATGGGTATATACATGTTGATCATTGCTGTCATGGATCTGTACATTGGTGAAGCGTACTTCTGGGATGGCATCGGGAACGAGTGGCGAACCAGCAATGCTTGTCAAATCGCTGGGTTTGTCTCATTCCTCAGCACCGAGGCATCGGTTTTCTTGTTGACCTTGATCAGCGTTGATCGCTTCATCGTCATCCAGTTCCCGTTTAGTCAGAATCGTCTGGGTGTCAAGTCCTCCCGTGTATTTGCGGCGATTGCGTGGCTTCTGGCATTGATTCTCAGTGTTGTCTCTCTCCTCTTAAACCAGCTGGAATCTGACGCACACGGTCTGAGTGATGTCTGCGTGGGACTTCCGCTCATCCGCAAGTTCTCCTCGGTATACTCGGAGGTGGACAGCTACACTTTGACTCGCTACGGCCTCACCACCTTCAACTTTCTTGCCTCTGGAACGTCCCCCACCTGGCAGTTTTCCATTGCCATCTACCTGGGAGTGAACCTCGTCAGTTTCCTGGTCATCATCTGCTGCTACGTCGCCATTTTCTTCAGCGTTCGCTCGAGCAGGAAGGCGGCAGGAAAGAAGTCGGCCACTGAGATCAAGATGGCGCGCAAGCTGTTTTTCATCGTTGGGACCGACTTCTTTTGCTGGATGCCTATCATTATCATGGGGATCTTCACCCAAGCTGGTGTCATCACTCTCTCATCCAATATCTACGCTTGGTTGGTGGTCTTTGTTCTGCCCATCAATTCCTCTATCAATCCTTTCCTCTATACCCTCATCGAAAAAGTAACCAAATAAGCACTGAAGTCTAATTTACAATACATGAGTGAGATTGTTGTTTCGATGAATTGTTTTCACATTTTACCGATCTCTGTTTTCTTATAATTTAATGAACTAGTTTGTAGAAAGAATCTGCGCACCTGCAAATAAAGCACCTTTGTCACTTTGGCAGTGATTATTCTAAAATGCACAACTAAAGTGGGACTTCTCCGTGTTTAAAATATTTGAGGATATTCGGGGTAATTATTTTGAACATGTGCTAAGTACGAACTGGTCTATAGAGTAACCTTAATATTTTTGATATCACAGATTGTGCATTATAATCCATTCCCGACGTGGAACCTGTATTAAGCCGATGAGAATGACAAAAAAGGAGTGAACTTGATATGTATGTTTCATAAGTATTGTATTCATTTTTATAGCATTTAGATTATACACATTTGTATTTTGTAATAAACGTTTTAACAAAATCAACAGCTTCAACATTTCCCAAATACACGATTATCACATCCAATTATTGAATACGACAATATTTTATTATGGATCTACCACTACTACCGCTTTTCTGGAAACCACTAATGGTTATATTGGTTGTATATGTATTAACGTACTAAGTATAATTATGTTGATCAAAGTATTGCCTGTATGCCCATACAATTATTTACGGAGCTCTGAATTGCCCCCTGCCCCTACGAATAGAGGAAAGAAAAGAACCGTAGGGAAAAAAGAGCGTAAAGCGGGTTGTATTAGTGGTTCTAGAGGGGGATTAGGGGCTCAACCAATTTGATAGTATATCAATATAAAGACAAATAGAAATATGTATATATGTAAATGTGTGTGTGTTCAAATGCAGATTCGGATTCTTGCATAGTACACTCGTGTAGCGTCACTACGATATTCTGTTGATGAACAATATTTATCAAGGATATAGTATATACTTATAGTCAATTTGTAGAAAATGAATGTAACCCCCCCTCTCAAAGAACATTCTTCTAGAATTGCAAAGGGGAGATTTGGAATGGAAACATGCATGGTATGAAGATAATCCCGACGACCCTCTTCGATTCTCTCTCTAGTCAGGATCCATGCTTCGCAACTGCATGGTTACATGAACCCATATAGACTTATTGTATTCAAATGAGTAAAGTGTTGTTTATCATTGATATTGATCCCATTTCCTAACACCTAACTGATCAAATTTGAATGTCTTCATATTTATTTATGATACATGTATATAGGAAAGAGAAAGAAAGTGCATACGACTAATTTGTTTTATTGCCAGGAAATATGTGGCTTCGATTAAAATCTTTAAAATAAACAAGGATCTCTAATGCTCTCTCTCTCTCTCTCTCTCTCTCTCTTCCTCTCTCTCTCTCTCTCTCTCGACAACTATCCATCTCCATCAGATCACGAGCTATAAAATAAAGTGTTCTCATTAGTCGTCAGATTCCCACAAACCTCTTAATCTATTCTTTTGATTTTGTTGTTGCTTTTAACTCAATGTTGGACAAGAGTTTTCCTCGGGCTGAGAGGGAAAAGAACGGGATTTGTTATGGAAGATGTGTCTATGGTTGGAAGAGAATGGAGAGAGAGAGAGAGAGAGAGAGAGGGGGGGAGGGGGAGAGAGAGAAACAAAATGTCGCAACCAATGTGTGTGTGCGTGAGAGATGGAGAGAGAGAGAGAGGGGGCGGAGGGAGGAACGGAGGGAGGGAGGGAGAGAGAGAAAGATAGATGTTGGAATAAGACGGTGTGATAGGTGGGATAACGAGGACAATTTGAGGCGAATTGTTGGTGCACGAAAAACTGTCGGGAAATAATTTAGAAATAATTTGGTTGATAACCATTTATTGTGAGACTGCTATTTGAGGATGAGAATTATTTGATGAGTATGGGACAATCAAGGAAGAAATTACTAACTAAAAATGTAACAATTAATTTATCATGAAGAGGGACACTGAAAGCAATGATAGAATGCGAATGATAGACTCGATAGAGTCCTCAAATTTGTATCTAGTAAACCCAAAATTACTTATTGCCCATAGATCCATAATACATCATGGTCCTGAGTCTATGGAGCTCTCTCCCAGAATCTATTAAATCATGTTGCTCCCTTTACTCATTTAAGGCCAAAGTTAAAACGATGTTATTATCAGAATACTCAAGGTAGAATTTCTGTGTCAACTCTTCATTCTTTATCATGTCATCTCTTCTTTCCAGGGGCGTAAATCCGTACCGAGGAGTGGGGGGGGGGGATGATCGGCGATAGCCATCACATACTACACGCCATGCGCGTACGCAGGATTTTTTCAAGGGGGGGGGGGGTTTAAAATTTATAAATCGGGCCGAAAATTTCGCAACGACACAGCCGACCGCTCAATAAGCATTTTTTTCAGGGGGGATAATATCAGGGGGATGTTTGTACAGGCCATCGCCCCCCCCCCCCTACTTCAAGCCAGGGGGGATGCAGCCCCCCCCCCCCCCCATCCCCCCGCCCGGGATTTACGCCCCTGCTTCTTTCATTCGAATCATTATCACCATCGTCATCATCATCATCATTATCATCATTATCATCATCATCTTCATCATCATCATCATCATCATCTGCATCACCACCATCGAATTTTGTATTTTCAATTACCTATCCGTTTCAGCTTAACCCTATTTAGCCCGGGCTATTTTGAAACTGCATAGCCCGGGGGGGGGGGGGCTTTTAAGGCCCCCCCCCCCCCCTATGATCTCGGCCGTGAAACGCCCGATCGCCGCGAAAATTTGCATACATGTCAAGTGAAGTGTATAGAATACTATGGTAATTTCAATTTTTTTGAAAAATTCACTCATTTGCATATTTATGGTAATTTATGCAAATAAGGTCATTAAATTCACATTTTTGCCCATAAATCAGACATTATTCATATTTAAGCATTCTTTCTCACTACATATATTTGTTCGACCATTTGGAATAATAATACAACACAAAAATTTGAAAAACCAGGGTTATTCCTTATGTTATCTATTGTTTTGATAATTTCTTATGTATTTCTTTGTTTTTTTAACTTATGTATTTTATTGTTTTTGTTGTTTTATTTCATTTCCAACTATAATTCAACTATTTTGCCCCAAAATAAACACCTAAAATCTAAACAAGACCAAATAACCAATGTTTTACCTCTTTATTTGAAAAATGAGATTTCCATATGTTTTGTACACAAATCACAAAAATGAGCGATTTTCGGGCTGACATGCGAAGACAAAAGGACACGTGACTTTGTAATGGTAGGTCCGATTTTCGAAAAATTTCTTTCAAAAGTTGCGCAAGACTCGAAAGAAAAAAGTCACAAAATTTCAGTGCAAGATTTTCTTGCGTTCAAAAATTATCGCGAAAAATGTCGAGGGGGGGGCTTCTCAAGCCCCCCCCCCCCCCGGGCTAAATAGGGTTAATAAATGTGTTGATATATTTCATGAGTTTTGTCTGGGGCTGTTGTATCTTCAAGCAATTATGCTTACCACAGCAGTCCTTCTTCCGCAAATAATTGTATAATGTGTTTTAATGTTTGAGGAAATTTAGTATTTGTGACAGTTTATCATTTCGTTTTTGAAAATAACAGTTTATTTATATATTTATTTGCTAATTTATGATTTATTGTCAGAAAAATACTTATTGTACTTTATATTATTGTATCGAAAAACTGTAAACTTACATGAATGCAGAAAAAAATCAAATAAAAAAAAAGACAGGATGAAAACATGTTTATGGAGGAGAATAATAACAGAGGTATGCGAATTGTGTAAATAGGACCATTCAGGCTGTATCGGGGATTGTTGTTGTTGTTTTGTTTTAAGTTCCTATAGGCTATTTGGTCTATAAGTTTGGGAGGGTCAACTTAATGGCGATATGGTTGTAAAGAAGGGGCGAGACCGGTTGTACCCAGGCGCGGATCCACGGTGGGGGGGGGGGGGGGGGGGTGGTGCGAAAAGTTTTTAAAAGACGAGACCCCACCCCTGGGATAAAAAAAAGTTTTTAAAAAAAAGATGGTATAGGGTCTACACAAATTTATCTTCCCCCCCCCCCCTAGATGGTACCCACAAATTTACCTTCCTCAACCCCCCCCCCCCCCCCTATTGGGAAAAAAGGGGTCCGCCACTGGTTGTACCACTCCCACTTACAGCTGATGCTGCATTTTACACTGCATTTTTTACTGAATCAACAGTCTATAAGAGCCATTTTACTTATAGAATTCTCGATCATATTACATTGTTCTGTTCAGACTCAGATTCGATCATTCACAGGAAATTAAAGAGCGCCATCTCCACAGATGAAATTATAGTGCTTGTACGTACGCATTTAGTATACGGTGATGACGACATCTTCATCATTTTTATTTCTCAGACACATGTCGCGCTGCCTTTGCCTTTGGTAAGTTGAAAGAGAAACTCGTTTATTACTTTTAAATATTAACTTGGCCATTGAATTTCTTGCAGTTGAGTTGCCTGAAATAGGAAAAGTAGATAATATATGAGATGTGCAATGGCCGATGCCGTCGATGACGCCGCTGCTTGTTTGTTGCATCAAGCCAGGCATCAAACTCAGTTCAAGCCAAAGCTAAGCTAGCCACGGTTGTGATGTGGCGGGGGAGCGGCGGGGGAGTGGCTGGTGAGGGCTGAGGCTCATCGAGATAATTCCCAAATTTTTTCTTTAGGGTGGGTCGATCTGGAAATGAAATCACTTAATCTTAAACTACAAATGAGCATTATGAATGCACCATTAGTCACCAGATTTATTGAATCTTAATCTGTTTTAAATTGCCTGAAAAGGCGAGATTCAGATTGCATCGTAATTTGTACTCTGGGTAGTGAACTAGGCTAGCGCCACACATACAGTAGGGGCACTGGTCCGAGAATAAGGATCGTCTTCATAAACGAGGATCGTCTTCTTAGACACGGACCGATGCGTCCTCAAAAATAAGGACCGTCTACATTTTCGCAGACATTTTATATTTTTGATCGGTGCATTGGCTAGCCTTAAGGGCTCTCTCGAAATGTTTTTTTTATGATATTATTCGAGAGAGCCTTAAATTTGCTCCCATAGGATAGGGTCCCGTGGAGAGGTAGGTAAACAACATCTCAAATGTGTCCAAAATCCCACTTTCCCGCACCTGCCCAATATTGGACAGTGGCTTTGATGAATTTTATGTTAGGTGTAATCGTAATTACATCCTGAATTTACAAGTCGGAGGTAAAAATAAGGAAATAATAGCAATTTTCTTACCAGACCGATACAGCTCAGCTCCCTTTTCACGTGTACCGTGTGAATTCACGATCTCTACACAATGGTGATGACCTCTGACTGGCACTTCGTAAATGTGCTGCTTCCGTATAATGCGCTGTATGAGTGTTATTCTTTAAAGTTTGTTTTAGAATGTAGGAAAGTGTATTTTTAAAGAGAGAGGGAATATGTGATACAATAGAATAATCTGTATGAAGCTTGCAATGTACAGCTGCATCGACATGACTGTGGTGTGTATATTTGTGCATAGATTCTAGGTCTAGGTCTAATAATACCTTCCTCACAGCAAGCATGCAGTGCTACAGTGCTGCATTAGCATTGACTCTCTATGCTTTGCTGGAGTGGGTAGCGCGCCCAGTATTCGGTCCATTCCCAGTATTCGGTCAGTCAGACAGTCGGTTCAAGAGCTGTAACAATTTAAAAAATAATTTATGAGCCACAAAACTTGCACAAATCAGGCAGCTGAACAACTTTTCTTAACTCTCAAAATTAAATCAGATTTAGGTCCCTGGGAAGTTCTCCAACTTAGCTTGAAATTGGTCAGTGTCGCACAACTTTCTGCACTTCCGCATTCTGTTAGCACATGCGCTAACTTGCATAGCCATATATACATGTAGAAGTCTATTGCGAAACAACTACACATGTACGTGTGCTGTACGTGGCAATGAATTTAGTATGTCATGTGTGTGAAGAGCAGCACTTCCGTGTTCGCTCCATCACAGCGAATTTGCAATGACGCACTTGCCGATGTGCAAGAGGTATTTATACGATACCCTTGCCATGCGGTATCGCTTGTTCAGTATTCGGTCAACGCATTGACATTCAGTGCTTTATCGCGCAATTGTGTGAAAATAGTGCGCAAATACGCTTCGCTCCTTGGCAACGGAGATACCACGCACAAATTGCATGACCAAATTCTATTCAGCGCGACCGAATTCTGGGCAGAAAAATGCTCCGTCTTCTTTAGGAATTATTTTGCTTATCATCATTTTATATTCTAAGTGACTATAAAATTCTGTTAGAGGAATAAATTTCTTTTCTTTTGGTGGGTAGATTGCCAAATAAAAGAGGTGAGAATTAAAAATATTCGCGAAATCCCCTTAAGTGACCGAATACTGGGCGCTCTAGGCCTAGATAGATGATCTAGAATCTAGATCTACCATTAGTCTACATGCACTTGTCCGTCTCGTATCGTGCCCCTGACTTTGCATGGCATGTTACATGTACATGTATGTGCAAGATTAAGGAGGGCTAGTTAATGATATATGAAATATGATACTGTTCCTGATGATAATGAGCAAACATATGCGATTTATGTTACAAAAACACTTGGGGGAATGGGTGATTACATACGCATTTTACATACGCATAAATAATTCTTCACATGGGCAAATGGTTCCAATTAAGGCTTGGTGATATCAATGTCACATTTCATTTCATCACCAAGCTCTTCAGACTAAATTAGAAAGCATTTGCATGTGCGAGAGAGCCACTAAAACAAACCTCAAATGTGGACTAACTACTCATTCCTGGGGGGTGTTTCACAAAACTTTTCATCAGTGACAACTGACATATACTGAAATCCTTGCTTCTGATTGGTTATCAGCAGATTTGTCACTGATTTGTGTAACTTGTCATTGAAAAAAGGCTTTGTGAAACACCCCCCTGTATGATGAACCTTGCAAACTAGCTTTGGAGTCTGCCTAAGGAGGACTCTTTTTACTCGCGCAACAGACTTCAAAATCGGCTAAGATTCTTCCAACAAAGAATGTGAAAATTTGTTACTATCTAGATTGATAGAGCCAAATGCTTACTTTCCACATGTTCCTGACAAGAATGAACTGAATTCAACTGAGTGACATACAATTAATGTGCATCTTCCAAGAGTTTGCTTTGTTACTTGTTGTCCAAGTTACAGTATGTATCTGATTATGGTAATTTTGAGCAGTAGTTGTCTGTCAACTTGTTACGATCACTTATATTTGTTTGGGTTCGTTTCGGCATGCATTACAGCTATATGTAACGAAGTGCACTGCGCATTATTTCCGTGACTAGTCTGAACTTGCCTTGGAACAGCTATCAGTATCGAAACTTGTTGTGATTACCAAGTCATTTTCAGCTTTTAAAAGAAGCATGCAGTGTTTAAAATAATGAGAAAAATATTTGATCGGTATGTTGGAAAGAAGAATTTTTTTAAAAGCTGTTTTATTTTTCTAACATTAATGTTTTTGACCCGATTTATTCATCCTGCATGAATCAAAATGGTGGCTCGATTGTTGTCTTTCTATTTTTGCCCCAATTGTTTTCCTCTTAGAGGCATGATAATGGCACTAAACATCGCAAATCATGGATACAAAATAATGTCAAATGGGAGAATATAGCGATCTGAGCCAAGGTACGCATGTGTTGAGTTATTTGATTGATAATAAAGGTCACTTTTAAGGGACATACTGATGATATGCACTATTTATAGAGGCACATGATTTCCGGACACCGGGTCCCGATCGGTGCAAAGTCATCAGGACTCGGTTTATAAAAGTCCCGACATGACTCAGGCCTAGATGCGATCGGCGGCTCACTAGAAAAATGAAAAATGCGCATTTCTTAATTGTGGCGTTATGGGAGTGTGTTTGTTTGTTCTCTCTCTCTCTCTTTCAGAATCCCTAATAAATTCAGAACCAACCAATCATGATGTCTAGGTATTGTGGCCGCTTTCTTCAGAGGACAGCTTCACAGCAGCTAGTTCGATCCAAGTCCAGCGCTTCCAACCCATCAGCAGCTGTAGGCTACCTGACATCGGATCAGGTCTTCGAGAGGGAGTCCCGCTATGGCGCCCACAACTACCATCCCCTCCCGGTGGCACTGGCGAAGGCTAAGGGTGAGTCTTGAACTCTTGAAACCCAGTTTCATATATTAAAGGGGAAGTCCACCCTGATATTAAGTTGGTTTGAATAGAAGCAGAAAATGAGAGGAAGAGGTCAGTGAAAGTTGGAGCAAGTTCTGATGAAAAATAAGAGAGTTATGACTTTTTTAAAGTTGCGATCTATCAAACACAAATTGGCTACGCAGACTTATCTTGCAAGCTCCTTTTCAATTTACTCTACATAAAATTTCATAAACTTTCATTTTCCTTTTCTTCTTTTTTTTTTGTACAGAGCAGATGGGAGGAAAGCTTGCAAAAATTTAGTGAGATTGTGTTTTTTCCTTTTTAAAACATATTTCATGCTATTCAGTAATTCTGTATCATCCTTTCCAGGTCATATCAAAATAAATAACATAACTATCAACTAGGTTGAATCCATCAAATTCTTAGGTGTCTATATAGACAGTAAACTAACATGGAAAGTTTACGTCAATTGTTATGTAAGCTGTTGTAATTCTGTATCATCCTTATCAGGTCATATCAAAATAAATAACATAACTATCAACCATGTTGAATCCACCAAATTCTTAGGTGTGTATATACATGTAGACAGTAAACTAACATGGAAAGTTCACATCAATTGTTTATGTAAGCTGTTGTCACGGAAGTCCAGTGTAATGAATAAATTGAAACCTTTTGTACCTCCTCATGTCATGCCTCTACTCTATTCTACCTTGATCTTGCCTTAAATCTTAATTATTGTATACTCGCATGGGGGAAATAGCTCTATAACCCTTATGGAGAAAGTTAATGTTGTACACAAACGGGCTGTTAGAATAAGAAATAATGTTGGTTTTCTTGCCCATACAAATATGCTTTTCTATATTCTTAAAATATCTGACTTGCACTTAGGCCTAAAATAAATACTTGTTGTATTGCCCTTTGCGACCGACCCAAAAATCTGAAAATCTACGGTCAGCATTTTTTTTTTTTTTTTAACCGTTTTTTAGATTTTTTAAAATTATTAATGAATGAAAAAATATGTATTTTGTTTGTTGGTATAAATGGAATATAAATACATAAAATGAAATCAGTCCCAAATTCTCTCTCGTCTTCTGCCATGGTTTCAAAATCCTACTAGCGTAAACATCTCGATCAACACAACATTGCAAACCATGGATTATTATGAGGTGATAAAGATATGAATGGAATGATGACGCTGAAACACATGTATTAAAGCATTACAAACTGAACACTAGAAATGCAATCGTGTCAGAACGATGTGCGTGCAATGACGCCGTGTTTCTACGTGTCAAACAAAAGAGCTTCTCTCGGACTATCCAGTGCAATTTGCACGAAGTCTGTGGCTTCTGTGATATTGGAGATAGGTAGGGCGAAAGAAAGGCATCAACAGTGACCCTGATGGGATGGTACTATGCCTACGAAGTTTGAAAGAAATTGGGATAGGGGAAAGAACCTAGAAAGGGCTCGCAAGCACTGCGTGCACAAACCAATGGGATTTGGTGCATGTTTGACATTGCAATCAAGTTCGTTCTGGGGGCCAAAAGCGTGAACCCGATATGCCCCCATAGACAATGCGTGTAATGAATGGGCAGAAAACGTGCAGGATCTGTATTATGGCCGGAGTTAAATTGTTTTTTCTCTCTCTCTTTACGTCTCTTTATGGGCCGTATTTGGTATCATTAGAAAGAGAATTTCATGGTTGTTATTGTAAACCACTTTCTTTTTTTCTATGATAATCCTATCGAAACACGTGATGTAAAATAGATGTATAGGACAAAATGGCGTCTTAAATGGCCCCCTTGACTAATTTCAAAAATCCGGCCAAAAGGTGCCCTGCGTATTGGAACTCGGCATGTCACTGCAAATTTTCAAGGAAAAAAAAGGACGTTTAAGGGGCGAAAAGCAGTCTGAAAAAATGACGTCATAGCCGAAACGTGTTAGGTTCGGGCGGAAACTCGGCGGAATTCGTGTAGTGATCTTTGTTCAAATGCGATTTACTCACAATTTTCTGTGTGAACATATATAATACTTGGTATCATCCGAAAGGGCACTTCATTGCGGTCAGTTTGACACCATTGTTAACTGCGCGCAATGTATTGCGCGCATTGAACGCGCTATTACGTAATCCATAGTAAATTCATCATTTTTGGCGATAACTTTGCGCTGACATATTCGAATTTTACCAAACTTGGTAAACAGTTGTCACGTATATGGATACATATGTCTGCAAAGTTTCATTGATGTAGGTATAACGATCGCCATTTTAGAGCAAGTTGAAGTTATTTCTCAATTTTCTTGAAAATGGCGAATTTGGAGGGCAATTTTCTCAAATTTGGTCAGTGATAGGGTATATAATTTTGTATATGGCTGGAAAGGGCATATCTTCAAGTATCTAAATCCAAAAAAGGGTACGGGTTTGCCAAGCCATTATGGAGATACGGCCACAGACAGAAAGCCAATTCCCAGAACTTTAGAGGGCGCTATTTATGTTGTGCGAAGCCATTGGAGCGTGAAATTTGGCATGGCTATGTGCAATTATGAGATAAAGATACTGTGAGATTTAAATACAAAACGGAATTTATATGAGAAAGTTATGGCAGTTTTAGATTATTTAGGGGTCCATTTTTCAAGAACTTCAGAGATTTTTGACGGAGTCGGTTTTAGATTTGTATTTCGAGTATGAAGATGGCATTTTGAAGGTCAAGTCATTTGTCGCAGATGAAAGAACATCTCTCAGACTATCTAGAGGAATTTGTTAGAAGTTTGTAGGATCTAGGATAGTGGAGATAGGAAGGAAGATATAAAGGCCTTAAAATGGACCAGAAACGGACAAAATGGCGCCTGGACGGTCATGCATGAGTGATTTCAAAAATCGAAAAAGTAGGTGACCTTGATGAGATGCTAGAGATGATGCCTACGAAATTTGAAAGGAAAAGGACTTGAGGAAAGTACCTAACCAGGAATAACAAGCACTACGTGCAAAACGAATGTGATTTCCGGACGATAAGGAAAACCAGGAGGAAAACAAGAATATTAATGGGGCAGAATGTGAACGAAAACAAGGCAATGACGAAGGTTCGTCATTGCAAATATCAACCCAAAGCGGCAACAACAAAAAAGTTTTAAAAAAGAAAAAATTCTGACCAGCCGACCCATGTTTTGGCACCCAAAGGGCAATACAACAAGTTTTTATTTTAGGCCTTACATGTATATAACATTGGAATATTTATGTATGAACTATCGAAAGATAATTTATCAGATGCTTTCGTCCCTTTTTTTCAAGGCAATAATACTACCGGTATACATTCTTCTCGCCCTACTAGACAGACAAACCATTTTCATCTCCCTCAAACTTGCACGGTTTTTGCTAACAAAACAATTATTTTTACTGGTCCCAAACTCTGGAACAGCCTGAATAACGAACTTGTTGAAAGCCCCTCCATTAATTAATTTAAACAAAAGCTCAGGTGTTTCCTTTTGAGTAAGTATGTATAAAAGTAATGTTGATGTCGCGGTAGTTATACAGGTGGTTATACAGACTTTGTTCTTGTCATTTAACAAAGCCATTAATTTCATCAGTTTGCTTTCTCTTCTTCTTCTTCCTCTTCTTCTTCCACTTCTTTTTCATCTTCCTCTGCTTCCTCTTTCTTCCCTTCTTCACCTTCTCCTTCTTATTATTATTATATTATTCTCTTTACTATTTCTATTTTTCTTTTCTTCTCAAAGTCACTCTCCTTGTAGGTCTCTAAAATCTCATACTATACTACTCCGTTTTTCGCCTCCTATAAAAAAAAATCAGACCTACTCCATGTATATTGTGTCACTCAGTATGGGAGCCTATTCACATACAAGCTATGCTTTTTATTTAGGCTCCCCACATTTTACATTGTTCTACCTTGCCTGTTATATCTACATATTTCAAAATTTCATACTTATTTTCTGTACATTATATTTGATTTGAAATCTTTAATTTTTCTTATTTTTTCTTCTTGTGTGAAATCTACTTTCATAATAATTTACAAAAATTAATAAAAAAGAATATAAACTGTTTTTCTATGTAAAATGTGGAATAAATAAAACTTTGAAATTCAAATTAATTATACATTCCAAAGTAGGATGCCAAAGAGCGTTATGTTAAGTGATTTACAAGCTTATGCTACATTGCCTTTACTTGTTTGTTTTTCTCAACCAGGATATTAAAATGTTTTAACAATGTAGAAGAAAAAATCGCTGATAACAGGGTCATTCCATGTCAAATCACCCAATGGTTTTAACCCGACCATTTTTGATTTTGATGAAACTTTGTGTACTTGTTGAGTGTGATCTCACAGCACCAAATCCCAAATTTTAGGTCAATCGGGTGAGGGGTTTGGGAGATACGGCCCACCAAATTTTGAGATTTTTTCAAAAATGGGGGTGGCGGGCCTACCTTTGAACCCTTGTATTTCGGGACCTAATGGGTCAATCTTCACAAAATTTGTATTATTGGAAAGGGTATTCAATAAGGATTCCAAATCTGCCGCCATTTTGAAAATTTGTACATGTTGGGGTACTTTGACCTCTTGACCTAAGATTTGACCTTGAAATTGACCTTGTGGATCACGTAACCTTGACAACATTTTTCATGAAATGCAATCTCTGACATGTTCACTAAAACAATTAAAAGTTTCAGAGATATAATATTTTTTGTTTAGGAGCAATAAGGATTGAAAGTATCCATACTTACAGATATTCACAATAAACCCTATTATAATGTATACAATACATGCAATATGCACAGTACAACATACATGTACATCTTCAACATGCTTTTTTGTTCTAGGCATATCCATTCTAAGTTCATATAGGCCTAAAGGGTTAACAGGATGTACGGCTTTAGGCCTCTGAGTCGGTTCTAGGATAATTACCCCCCCCCCCTGGAAAACTAACCCCGAGGAAATGTCCCCCCCCCCCCCCCGAGGACTATCACACCCATAGGAAAATTACCCCCAGAAAATTACCTTCTAGGACAATCTGTCCCCCCCCCCCGAGGACAATTACCCCCCGGACAATTACACCCTAAGACAATTACCCCCCGGACAATTACCCCCTAGGACAATACCCCCCTCCCCTCATTCGTTAAAGGGGAAGTCCATCCTGATAATAAGTTTGTTTTAATCAAAGCAGATTTGTTTTGGGGAGGTAATTATCCTTGGGGGGTAATTTTCCAGGGGGGGGTAATTGTCCTCGGGGGGGGGGGGATAGATTGTCCTAGGAGGTAATTTTCTTGGGTTAATTGTCCTCTGGGTGTGATAGTCCTCGGGGGTAATTGTCCTCGGGGGGGGGGGGTAATTATCCTAGAACCGACTCAGAGGCCGAAGTCTTACATCCTGTTAACCCTTTAGGCCTATATGAACTTGTTATTTTATTTCTATTCAAGTACTGCTGACATTTAGAATGGGTATGACTAGAACAAAAAAGCATGTGGAAGATGTATGTTGTACTGTGCATATTGCATGTATTGTATACATTATAATAGGGTTTATTGTGAATATCTGTAAGTATGGATACTTTCAATCCTTATTGCTCCTAAACAAAAAATATTATATCTCTGAAACTTTTATATGTTTAAGTGAACATGTCAGAGATTGCATTTCATGAAAAATGTTGTCAAGGTTACGTGATCCACAAGGTCAATTTCAAGGTCAAATCTTAGGTCAAGAGGTCAAAGTACCCCAACAAGTACGAATTTTCAATATGGCGGCAGATTTGGAATCCTTATTGAATACCCTTTCCAACAATACAAATTTTGTGAAGATTGACCCATTAGGTCCCGAGATACAAGGGTTCAAAGGTAGGCCCGCCACCCCCATTTTTGCAAATATCTCAAAATTTGGTTGGCCGTATCCCCCAAACCCCTCACCCAATTGACCTAAAATTTTGGATTTGGTGCTGTGAGATCACACTTAACAAGTACACTAAGTTTCATCAAAATCAAAAATGGTCGGGTTCAGATTTTCAGATTTTTTGGGTGATTTGACATGGAATGACCCAACACTCTGATTTTTGTTTACAGGTGCCAATGTGTGGGATGTGGAAGGGAAGCGGTACCTGGACTTCCTGAGTGCCTACAGTGCGGTGAACCAGGGTCACAACCACCCCAAGATTGTCAAGGCCATGCAGGAACAGTGCCAGGTCCTGTCCCTGACATCCAGGGCCTTCTACAACGATGTCCTGGGAGAGTATGAGGAATACATCACCAAAATGTTTGGATACGATAAAGTGCTTCCCATGAACACAGGTAATAGGATATGCCATAGGGCATTCATAGAGATTTGTTTTTTTCAAAACGGGGGATGATTGTTTTAGCACATTTAGCTCATATTTAAGCTTAGAGGTTTGCATTAGAATTGTTGAACAATTTGTAATCCTTTTTTAGTTTTCTTTGACTTTTCATGAATAAATCTTATACAATGTCTACTTTCAGCAGTTAATCTGAAGAACAAATTATTTCTGTAATATCTACCCTTCCCAGTGAAAGAGTAAAGAAAGGGAATAGGATTTCACACTCGATCGTGCATGACACTCTTTTTGTCCCTTTACTTTAGTAGATTCCCCTTCTTTTCAATGTAAAACTTCTCATCGAACCACTATAATTCTACAACACAATCCTCTGGGCAATTGCTCTTTGTCGATTTCCTACAGTAACTGAATTCCTCACTTCATCAACTCTAGACTAACCACTATACCTAACTTTTAGCCTAGCCCTATGATACCAAACCTAAATCCTTAACCCTACTTTTGACGACAGAAAAGCTTGGAACAAATGTCGCAGGGCAAATGTCCTGTCACAAAACTTGGTACTTTTGTTGAAATGGAAAATCTACAATAATATCCACTACGGTACTTTATTTACTATAAATGTCTGACTTATAATATCCTGATTGCTTCCAGGTGTGGAGGGAGGCGAAACAGCCTGCAAGCTGGCCCGCAAATGGGGCTACAAGGTGAAGGGCGTGCCCAAGAACACAGCCCGTATCCTCTTCGCCGAGGGCAATTTCTGGGGTCGAACCCTGGCTGCCGTATCAAGCTCGACAGACCCAGACTGCTACGAGGGTTTCGGACCTTACATGCCTGGGTTTGACATCATTCCATATAATGATCTTGGAGCCTTAGATGTAAGTTGTTATCATTATCTTTTATCATTATCTTTATCTTCAATTTTTTTTTCTTTGCCTTTATTAGCAGAGTTACCAAGATATAAGTGGGAGGGGAAATAATTTAGTGTCTACAGGCTAAAAATGTACTCTAACTTCTTACAGTACTAATAGATATAAGGATAATCGTTATACTGTAAGCTAACATGGTCAGGTATTGAAGAAGAGTTTACTTTCATTTCATAATTAAGAATAATGATAATAATAATATATTTGAAATTGTTAAAGCACACATGTCCACCACACAAAATATGAGTTACATGTAATACCTGTCTGGCTACTTGATATGACAAACTGTGCTTGTTATCATTATATTGAATGAAAGAGAGATACACATGTGCTTTTAAAGATAAGTTATCAATTGAATAAGAAGAAGTACAGACACAGCTGTTTCTGTTTAGATTAGATAGCCTTCACCTCTATTGCTTTGTATAGGGCTTACATTAAAGATAGAATTACGTTTATGCAATGTTATGGAAAAAACTTTAAAAGTCATTTTTCCCCTGCAGACTCCTTACATCTATGACGATGTGATAATCCAACAGTTTCCAGTAACTTTTTTTTTGTTCAACCCAAAGCAGTCCATTTTTGTAAAGGTCTAAATAATTGACCATTTCCTCCTCGAATTGGCACTGATTATTATTGTAACTATTATCAGTGGGCATTTTCTTTTAATTTTTAATTCCCTATCCTTAAAGGTATAGACCAGTTTTGGAAACAGCCCCCTCTCAAAAAATGAAATGGAAGCTCTTAAATTTTGCTGGGAAACTGCCAACTAATTGATATATTTGATAAATTATCATATCGACCCGGCCTGGATAGATATTGCGTAGTCCCATATACATCTTTCTGTGTACAGTGCTTGTAACTTTACCAAGACTGGGCCAAATTTCTTATCATTTTGATGATTCCAGAATCTTGCAGTACACACCAATACTTATATGCTAGATGATCAACAGTTTCTGATCGATTCCACAAGGTTTCTTTCACAATGCAACCGCATTGAACAAAAAATGCGGGGGTGTTTCACAAAGACTAAGATTGAATTTAAGTTGGACTTAACTATGGCAGGCCGTTCATGCCACTGTTTGCTCTCACTATTATGATCCTTAGATACCGTAATATATTTTCGTACTATAATGAATTGTCAAAAAATATGAATTTTGTAGATTTATGGCAATTATGTGTATTTTCCTTGAGAGACCAATGCCAGTAAGTGGTGACAGCAAACAGTGGCATGAACAGCCTGCCATAATTAAGTCCAACTTAAAGTCGACCTTAGTCTTTGTGAAACAGCCCCTGGTCTAAACCTTTAATTTTGTAATTCAGTGTATTCATGTAACAATTTTGATTCCCCCCCCCCCCTTCCCCTCATCTCTTTGTATAGAAAGCCACACAGGATCCTACTGTTGTTGCGTACATGGTGGAGCCGATCCAGGGTGAAGCGGGCGTCAGGGTACCTGATGCAGGGTATCTCCAGGGCGTCAGAGACATCTGCACTAAGAACAATGTGAGTCACCAATTCAGAAAACCTTGACATCATAGTTACAGAGTTCTACATTGTGTGACTTTGAACATTAAGGCCTGAATTCACAAAGGAGGTTTAGATTTAAACCATGGTTTAAACCCTCATTAACATAACATGTTTAACATAACCCATGGTTTAAAATTTGCGCACATCAAGCGAACCTTGCCTTGCGTTCGTCTACTATTGGGCCTCTGACTGTGTTGCGCTTATGTTGCACTCATTTAAGACTGGGTCATGTAAATCAAGATTTAAACCATGGGTTATATTTAAACCTCCTTTGTAAATTTGGGCCTAAGTGTTTGTTAGAATCCAGAAAAAGTGAGAAAGTTATGCAGATAGGATTACCAAATAGTTTACAGACATGTTTAGAAGTCACTTCTAATCTTGTGCAACATGAATTGTTACCATTTTATTTTTGCCAAACAATTGTTGACATAATTTCTAAGGAATATGAGATTTAAAGCTTGAGGAAGCTCATGGACATGATGATAGTTTTTTTTTTATGTTGTAAAAATAAACTTGTTTCAAAACGCAAACATGAAACGCTGAAAAAGATGCTTGAACGATCTCCCACAGTGACCATGTTTTTGTAACAGCGTTTTGATTTGTGATTCATGTGTGTGTGATTCTAGCTTTAAAAAATTTGCTTGAACGCACCCTTACCGGTAGTCATAATACCTTGCAGCTGTGTCTGTAGACAAAGCCAACAGCAAGCTACTTCCACTATACTCCGATTTCATGTCATGTCATATGAAAGGAAGTGTGTTCACAGACAAAAGGCTATAACACTCTACAAATATCCAACTTAGACCGAAGTAATGATAAACTGTTTCAATTTTAAAGCATCAATTTAGGATATACCGGTATTCCTTAAAATATTTTAAGCCCTCAGTGACGACTCTATGGAATAAAATACTTTTAAAAAAAAATTAAATTCTTTGCTAAATCAACATTTTTTTGGTTTATACATGTGTAAATAAATAACAAACGGATGTTACAAATATATCTACATTTCATGAACCTCCTTACCATACATTAGGATCTGTGCAGTATAAAATATAGATTTGTGACTTGCACTACTGGGCAATTCCACGGTAACGGAAGGACACTCAGACAAGATTTTTGAACTTCAGGTTCATATTAAAAGAAATGTTTTATTAGTATGGGGAACAAAATGTGTTTCAGTCAAGTGGAAAGCTTCATCAACTTCACTACTTAACTATAATGACAATTTTTTGGGGGAGAATTAAAGGCACTTATATAGGTATTATATCTGTACTGTTTCACATCTTATACTAATAAAACAGTTCTTTTAGTATGAACCTGAAGTTCAAAAATCTTGTCTGAGTGTCCTTCCGTTACCGTGGAATTGCCCTACTCTAATTGTAATTTTTTTTTTTTTTAATAATGATTAGTCAACACAAGTCACCCTTAATTACAGGTCTTTGGCTCACTTTCACCTTCTCATAACCCCATTGTTTTCATAGCATTTATATCTTAATTTGCATATTATATTTTGCATGTAAAGGTTCTCTTTATTGCTGATGAAGTCCAGACAGGCCTGGCCAGGACAGGAAGACGTCTCTGTGTTGACCATGAGAATGTTCGTCCAGATATGGTCATCCTAGGCAAGGCTCTCTCAGGAGGCATGTATCCTGTAAGTTAACAAACATCTTCGAATTATCCAGAAGACTTTTTAGGGCTGACCATTGTAACCCTTTCAGTTCTTTACCTAGATATTTTATGTTTTTATTTTTTTGTAATTTCTTCTCAATTGTCCAATGACATAGTAAGGGTTCAGAACAGAGAGTTACCAATTAAAAGTAGGCTATGTACTATCGACACACTAGTATTATAACACATTTAGAGAAAATCCCTCTTCTAAATTCTTACTCGAGACAAATTGTAAAAAAAGAACTCAAAACCAAACTGATGAAAGATTAACAATTAGTTTTGACCGGTATAAAAGTGCTTTTTACAGGCCTTCCTTATTCTTTGAAAATGAGAATTACATGTGGAGCCTTTCAATAGACCAGTTCGTAGTTAATAGCACATGGTTCAGATGACCCCAAATATCCACATATCTTTTAAACATACTGGTAGATAAATCCAACTTTGTGCCTTTGGAATAATGCACAGCTAAAGTCATGTTAATGATTCTTTGTTTGCCCTCTTGAAAGGATTACTTTCACCTGTGTTCAATAGAATGCATCACAGGTGCATGCTTGAGTAATGATTACATAACTTTTGTGAGCATGTATCTAGTATTAGTCTCACTTTCAGTGGATTTTACAATTCTGTACAAGTGTCCTTTATCTGGACATGCGCAGATTGTATCTCCAAACTGGTCTATTTGATGAAAGAAGTAGGTCACATAGCTTTCCAGCAATATTTGAGTGACGGGTTGTATATTACACAGGAAATACCAAAGGTGTGAAATACACACACAGGTATGAAATTGACTTAATCAAATATGTAATTTACAAAAATGAAATGTGCAACAATAGCAAGGTTGTATATTACAGGAGATAAGAAATCTACAAGTATGACTTGGTGAGTGATTTCTTGATTAAAATGTGTAAACAAGGAGGAATGTAATCAACAATACATTAGTGAGCCCTCTTTGTTGTAACATGAGAGAAGCTGAAGTTCAAAAGGTCATTTCAAAGCAGAATTGAATCTATGAACTTGTTGAACTTATTTCTGAAGTATGGTTTCTTTTACTTTGAAAATACGACGTTACTAGATATTCATGTGGAATTCTTTCTGTTGCATGTAAAGAACTTAGTAAATTCTTTTTTTCTTAGAAGTTGCTAAATAGATAATAATGATGGTAATCATTTCAGCATAAAAAAGTACAATGGAGGAATATATTGACACAACCTGTGCTAATTTATCTAAGATAGTTGCAGTATCAAAAGTGTATCAATAACTTCCAAGTATTCAGATTTGATCTGAGTGTAAATAGATATAGATTATAGAAGGAATTTTAAGGTACATGTACTTTTCCCCACATAGTGGGTTTAGGTCGAGTTACGTCCATTGCTGCTATTTTTGTTTATCATTGACCGTAATATGATATGTGTTGCAGGTGTCTGCTATTCTAGCCGATGACGAGATAATGCTGACCATCAGACCAGGAGAGCATGGATCTACATACGGAGGCAACCCACTCGCCTGCAAGATTGCTATGGCTGCACTCGAGGTAAATCAAGACTCTTTAACTCTAATAGCAGGGCTCCACATTAAAGGCCCATTCAAATATAAAAGTGGTAAACACAATATGGTTGTCTGTATTGAAATTCTAATGCCTGTTTACTTAGGTAGGGCCCATGTAAAATTTCAAAAGATGTGGGGTTTAAGTTGAAATTTTGACGTCCATGTGCACTCCCATGTTCATTTAAAGCCCTGCACACAAAATTAAGGATGGTAATTTGAAATAGATCTTTATCATATTCTTAATCATATTGTTAAAAGAAATACAAAGTTTTGGTATGGGGTCATAAATTTGTTTCAAATGAATATATTGGAAGCGATCCTACAATAACCATTGATCGTTGTCGCGGTTGAAATCGAGTCTAAAGTTATGAAATTGTAAATAATAAACTCATGTTGTATAGCTCCCTCTCAAGGTCAAGATATTAATTAAGCTATAAAACAATGTTTCTTGACTAAAATCAACCGATTAGCTATGACCGTTTGGAAATTATATATCACAACTACATATTCTGCCATTTTCATGGTCGCATCTACCATTGTACGACCGTAGGCGCTATTTGAAATTCATCAAAATTTACCGGTAGCACCGGTTAAATTTATATTCAATTTTTCTCAAATGCAGTAGTGTTTTAGGGGCTACATTTTTTAGTGCTTATAATACATTCACAGGGGCATCCGAATATATCAAATTTGTAAAGAATCACTATCCACCCAATATTCAAAATCTCCCAAAACTTTGTATTACCTTTAACTATGTGTAACAATATATCAGACTAATTGACCAATGTAGCCATTCAGAGTGTTCTAAAGGCCCACATGAATTCCTTCTTAAATTGGCTCCAATTATTTTTCTGCTCTTTCATAATTTAAAGAAATAATGAACCAATTTGAATGAAAATTACACCAAAAAATCAACACGAAATTGGCGAATTGGAAATTTTCACACAAAAGTAGTGATTATAAATATCACTCCATGTTGCCAATCTATAAAATTTATATGCTATTTTTTATTAAATCTCTCGTCTTTATGATCAGCATTATGTACGGAAATGTGAAAAGGACTCAAATATTCAATGATATTTGCACTTTCTGCTCATGCACAATTTGTAATTTATAGTATTCTGGATCAAGAGATTCAATTAATGGAAGTGTAGCTTGGCAAATACTGGTTAATGCCATCTACGTCTTCTTTTGGACAAATGGTCTTGATT
Organism: Strongylocentrotus droebachiensis; assembly: GCA_035222895.1. Taxonomy (NCBI): domain Eukaryota; kingdom Metazoa; phylum Echinodermata; class Echinoidea; order Camarodonta; family Strongylocentrotidae; genus Strongylocentrotus; species Strongylocentrotus droebachiensis. The sequence continues at coordinate 10,429 of JAVYIG010012482.1, read as the reverse complement.
AACGGTAGTCGGTGACTTAGTCTCTGCATGGTCAGTGAGCGCTAGCGTTTGCGAAACAGACTGAAGTTCTACTCACGCTTTGGTTTTGCTTATGTTCCATGCACGTTGTTGCTGCAGTCGCGTCGTTCGTAGTCGTATTATATAGGCTTGAGTCGGTACGGTCGATCACACCGGGACCCGACCGTTGCCGTCGGGTCCCGGTTTCGTTTTTTGAGAACCGACGCTCCGAAAAAAATAATGAAATATGTAAGAAATTGCAGTTTTGCACACCACTAAAATCATTCCACCTTGAAACTTAAGTATTTAATTGTTACCAATCATATTCTAGCTCATCCTGAATCAATCCGAACTGCTGATATAAATATGGGTTGCAAATTAAAGCAGTTCGCCCCATGGGGTTGTTGTTGCCAGCTGCTAGCTAGCTACTGTACTGGCCGGGTCTCTCGGCAGGATTAATAAATCAGGTTGAAAGAAACATTTATGTTTGAATAATAAAACGGCTTTCTAAAAAGTACTTCTTTACAACATACCGATCGAATAATTTTTAAAAGACAAAATGGATATTATTTCTTTGATTTTGAACACCGCCTGCTTTTAAAAGCTGAAAATTACTTGGTAATCACAAGAAGTTTCGATACGGATTGCTGTTGCAAGGCAAGTTCAGACTAGTCTCGGAAAAATGCGCAGTGCTCCTCGTAGTTAGCTGTAATCCGTGCCAGAACGAACCCAAACAAAGACGTGATCGTAACGAGAAAAAATCATTAAAAACTACGAGAGCACAATGGGAAAGACAACTACTCAAAATTATCGTAAGCAGATACATAACTTGGAGGAATAATACAATAGTTGTCCAAGGAAAGCAACAGAAATAGTGATATTTAAGGAGTTACTATAGGTACAATCATTATCGGAATTGGCCTGCTGATATGTTTGAATTACACGTTATTTGGTTTCTAGCCTCGTGTTCTAACACGAGGCTAGAAACCAAATAACGCCCTCTACGGTAAAAAGCAGTATAACAAAGGATTTGAGTATTTGCAGCAAGCCCCTTGCGATAAAAATGTACCCAGTTACTCCTCGATTATCACAATTTCTTTGGCATTTCTTGGGCGATTATTGAATTCTTTGTCCAAGTTATTTATCTGATTATCGTAATTTTGAGCAGTAGTTGTCTTTCCAATTGTGCTCTCGTAGTTTTTAATGATTTTTTTCTCGTTACGATCACGTCTTTGTTTGGGTTCGTTCTGGCACGCATTACAGCTAACAATTAGGAGCACTGCGCATTTTTCCGAGACTAGTCTGAACTTGCCTTGCAACAGCTATCCGTATCGAAACTTCTTGTGATTACCAAGTAATTTTCAGCTTTTAAAAGAAGCATGCGGTGTTCAAAATCAAAGAAAAAATATCTATTTTGTTTTTAAAAATGATTCGATCGGTATGTTGTAAAGGAGTACTTTTTAGAAAGCCGTTTTATTATTCAAACATAATGTTTTTTTGACCCGATTTATTCAACCTGCATGAATCAAAATGGCGGCTCGATCGTTGTCTTTCTCTTTTTGCTCCAGTTTTTTTACTTTTAGAGGCACGATAATGGCACTAAACATCGCCAATCATGGATAAAAAATAATGTCAAATGGAAGAATATACCGATCTGTGCCGAGGTATGCATGTGTTGATTTATTTGACTGATAAAAAAGGTCACTTTTAAGGGACATACTGATGATATGCGCTTTTTATAGAGGCAAGTGACAAATCCTGCGAGCTGATTTCGGGACACCGGGTCCCGATCGGTGCAAGGCCGTCGGGACCCGGTTTATGAAAATCCCGACATGACTCAGGCCTAGTATTATACCCGATTTGCCCTGAGTCAGGCCACGGGAAAGACATGTAGTCTAGTCATGTTAAACTCCCTTTAAAATGACACTAAATGATAATTGTTATTGATTGTTTCTAGGTGCTTGAGGAGGAGAAGCTAGCAGAGAAAGCAGAGCGTCTTGGGAAGATTGTACGATCTGAGCTCAGCGCCCTAGACAAGAACATCGTGACGGCAGTGAGAGGCAAGGGTCTTCTCAACGCTGTCATTATCAAGGAAACACCACGTAAGTAATGACTTGTTCTGTAGAAATTTCTTCAACCTCGGTTTTGTGTCAAGAGGTTTGCATCTCTGTATAGTTTCCATAGCTTGGAGGCCGTCGGGATGACAGTGTAATGGACCTTGAGACATCAGTGCAAATAAAAATAAAAAATCATATTTGTGATTCAAATATTCTTGATTTTTATAAAATATGGTGTATTGAACATGGGTTAACCTTCAAGAAACTAAAATTTGACCATGCTGACCTCTGAGTTCTAACTGAAAATACACCAGTTTACAGTTGTATCAGTGCGCATGCGCAGACAGTTGACCTCGGGTCAGTAGCCCCGGAACAGGGCCAAATTGGCCCTGTTCCGGGGCCACTGACCTCTGACCTCTGGTATTTATGCGTAAATTAAGATTGCGCCCATGCAAATGATGATATGCGCGCACAACGCAGCGCGCAGGCAGTGATATCATCATAATTTGCATGGGCACAATCTTAATTTACGCATAAATACATGACCTCTAGGTCATTGGCTTTGTTTAAAATGGCGCACACAACTGTAAACTGGTGTATTACATCATGCAACTCTGCGGTAGTTTTGTGGTGTGAGGTCGCTTATGATGGTTGTAGCCATTGGCTCTCATTTGATCATTATTTGTTAATTTACTCTGTGATATTCCTATCTTCCTGCTGTTATTACATGTAAGTTGATTACATATTTTTTCATGCTGACATGTTCCCCATTACCTTTCCTCTAGAATATGATGCATGGCAGGTGTGCTTGCGTCTCCGTGACAACGGTCTCCTGGCCAAGCCCACTCATGGTGACATCATCAGACTGGCCCCGCCCCTCATCCTGTCCGACGCTGAACTACACGAGAGCCTTGACATCATCAAGAAAACCATCCTCTCCTTCTTGTAAAGGACTTAACTGCTATGCTTTACCTCTGGGTTGGGTTTCACAAAACTCTTGCTAGTTCAACATCAACAAGATCCCATTTGAATGTATGCAATGAAATTAACATACATTACAATGGGATGTCGGTGTACTTGTACTAATGTTTGTTTTTTGAAACAATGCCCTGTTCATTCATTAATTCATTCACAATCGAAAGGTGTTCCCATGACTGTTCCATAGCTTGCACGCTGGAACAATCCTGTGTTAACCTTCTATAGGGAGTAAATACCTTGGGGATACACCTATAACACCCTGCCACACCTACCCTAAACAGATCAATTCTTTGCCGATTAGGGCACTGTAAGGCCTGTTGTTGGTCTGTTTGGTGTGACTGAGATATAAGTGTAAGTGTACTGAGTTTATCCAAAGAGTATCGGAGCATGGTCATTGGGATAGGAAGATAGGATCAGGGTTGCTCTGAGATTGGAAAGGAATAAATCACCTAATACCTTCACTAAGGGAAGTGGTAGGGCATGTTGAAACTCCCAAATCATGGTAAAACAATTGCATGAAAGACATGCTCATTTTTGCCTGTTTTCTTGAAAATGTACTAAATAGGGCCATATACTAAGCCTTATCAAAATCAAGAATAGAATTGAGGTTGATTGAAATTATATATTGTCTACTGATAGCTTTTAAAATTATGAGAGTCATACTTTTCTGACTCTCTCTAAAAAAATTGCTTCTGTCAGCTGATTTGAAAGTTCTTGGGTGAATGCGGTCACAGTGTACAAGGAATACATTTATATGGCAATATTTATAGTGTTCTGTGTACATTATTCATACATTATAGATATATCGTATAAAATTGTTGGTCCGGTAAAGTTTCATCTAGTTAATTTTTTTTTTCTTAGCAGCTGGTGGCAATTTGTAGCAATGAAAACATTTATTCGACTTTTATCGTATTGATGCTGCACTTAATATCAACATTTCTCTTTTGGGCTCACATGAAGAGAAGGTATGATCCGATTTGTACATTACAGTGTGGGTTTTGTGGTTGCTTTTTCTTTTTCTCTTTTTTTTTATTTGGGGGGGGGGGCAGAGTTGCCCCCCCCCCCTTTAACCTGGAATACATGTATGCAGATATGCGACTGTCTCGCTATAAACAAGTCAACAATTCATGCTAGAAATTCACTGAAATCAATTACATTTTAATGGCATTGAAAAACCCTGTATCAGGGTTTGCAACATTTATTTGGATCATTGATTAGAAATTATATTCCTATTAAAAAAAAAGGGAAATTTATATACAAAAAAAAAAGAATCAGTGATTTAAAGCAATGTAATTATTTCATCAATTTTAGTTGTAAAAGTATGTTTAGTAGAGATTGTATTAAGTAAACTCTTCATCTGAAATAGAAATTAGATAATTACTGAAAGGTTAATGATACCTTAAATTATTTAAAAGTTCAACAGTGTTATGGCACAATGCATTTTTTTATATAGAGGTAAAAAATTAAACGTTTTATTTGCCTTTTACTTTATTTCTCCTGCTATTTATTTACATTTTTTCCATAGTGATATGTGTGCTCTTAACTTACTCATTAGAAAAAAACCTAAGTTTTCACGAATCGAATTTAGGCCAGCATTTAAAAATACATAGGCTGAAAGGATTAAAGAATTTTTAAAGTAGAAATATGGATATTACTCTGAAGGCTTTCAACAGGGATGCCATTTGTGTTGCTATTACTTTCTAACATATCTGTATTCATGGATATACAGAGTACTATAGAGCACTTCAAATTTGCTTGGATACAGGGGGCAGACTTATTAGAACCTTTAGGTAGCTCTGCATTTTTGGCTGCTTTGTTTTTAGAATTATGTTCTATGCTAAATCTTTGAATCTGCACATCAATTTTGCTTCTTACACTTCTTACACAAATTAAGATATATTTTTAGGTAAAAATATATGTATATTAATTTAGTATTCAGTATATTTCACTATAATTCCATTGTACTTTACATGATCTTGCTTGTACATGAATTCATGTCAATAATAAATGTTATGTAATTGGCTAAAATCTTCCAAGTAGCAAGTTTTCCCTCTTTTTGAAGTGGTGGGTGTGGAACACAACTTGTATCAATTTTTTCATACAGGATTTGCATAAATTGTGTTAACGATAAATGTCCATTTGCAGAGAGTCAAAAGGGCAATCCAACCCTTGTAATAAGTTCATTGGAATGGAAGCAGAAAATTAAAGAATAAGAATGTTCAAAGTTTGAAATAAGCCAAACCAATAATAAGAGAGTTATGAATGTTTGAAATATGAGATAACTAAATCCATAGGAATCTCAAATTGGCAATTTGATCAGCGGATTATGACATTGTCATTGGACAACTCTCCTGTTTGTGTTGTACAAAAATATCATTAATTTCTCCTTTGCTCCCAAGTGCTTTCTCCCTCGGGCGCTTTTCAAAACTTTTGCTTGTTATTACAGCTCCTCTATCAGTAAAGACACTGCTGAATCATACATTTTAACAGTTGACATTTTATTCATTTGTACTATGCTGAAACAAATGGGAAAGTAGTACGGTACTTTGTCACACTGACCTAACCAATTTAGCCAATACATTTCGTGATTTTTAAATTAGATTAGGGCCTAGCTGAAAATAAGCAAACATTAACCTTTACAAGCAATAATTGAAGAAAAAGAAAGGTTATGGGAAAATTAAAGAGACCATACGGTTTTCAATGTCACAAAATGAATATTCAGATTGGATTCCGAAGGACATATGAAAGTCTATTCTGACTCGGTGAATCCAATATTTTGAAATGAAGATATTTTTATAACATGAAGTCCGTAATCAAACGATTTCTTTTTCTCTATATAGGAAGAGTTCACATTGTAATTGTTTGTATTAACAACGTCTAAACTATATTCTGCCAGCTAATATTGATCTATGTGGGTTACTCAAATAACATTTCAAGTTAAGTGTTTTCAGGGGGGTCCGGAGGGGGGGGGGTGCACCAGACGTGTGCAACATGCATTACGGTGGTGGGAGCACGTGCCCCCACCCCTATCTCTATCTCCCGCGATGTCCTTGTAGTAATTTCTTCGTCATACGGTAATGGAATTTGCGTGACATAACGGCCTTATATAATTATCTTCCTCTCATTATCACGCATATTATCAATCAATCTTTCGACTATGAAATGCTCTTTCTCCCTCTCTCTCTCTCTGTCTCTCTGTCTCTCTGTCTCTCTCTCTCTCTCTCTCCTCTCTCTCTCTCTCCCTCTCTCTTTCTTTTCTCTGTATCTAAAGTTACACCATAACTGATGCGCAGTTCTCCCTTCTCTGCCTTTTGCCTAACTCCCTCTCTCTATAACATACTAACTGTAGCAGTTATTACCACCTTCGTCGTTCTATCTACTATCTTCTCCTGTCTTCAGCTTCTTATTTCCTCCCCACCCTTTATTGATTTCTGAGTATACCAAACACATTTCCTGGCTTGTATGCTACTGGTAAGCGCGCGTAGCTGGCGTTCTTTGAAAGAAGCGACATTCACATTCAATAGCGTAATGAGATCGAAAAATTTGAAAGATGAAGGGGGAGGTGGTGGTGTGTGTGAGAGAGATATGGAAACGTGATCAGTGCAGTGATCTTGGTTGGGATATTTTGCTTAATTGTTTCTTTTTAAATTGATTTAGGAAAAGGAAAGGTGCAAAATGGAAATGCGTCTATCAGGGGCGGCAATTTCTTTTCATGACCGAGGGGGGGGGGGGGGGGGTGGGACGAAATGCAAGGGACGAGAGAGCATAATGAACGAGAGGGGCGGAGGTGATCGACGGAAGTGACTACCCCCTCACAGGTTTTTGAAGTTTTGTTGTATTGACATTTTTTAATTCCTGAGCAAAACTATAGTACACAAACAAGCAATATACTTTTTTCACACTTGAGTCACCTAATGGCCCGGTCCCACTGGCCGATGGACACAAAACGTATGCATAAAGGACACAGCGGACGAGCAAAATTTCGCGGGTGGCTCCATCCGTTTTCATCCGCTCCAGAAATGGACAAAATTTGCGAAAAATTGCGAAAACAGAACTGAAAATAACGGACGTGGGTAGTATGTAGCAGGGATGTTAAACGGATGTTTATCGGAAGCCTAGCGGATGAAAGCGGATGGAAGTGGATGACAGCTTTTAATACTTTATATACGAGATGCATACGCTTGCATCCTTTCTATTTCCGTGCTACTAACGATGTATAGACGTTCCATGTACCTTATCTTTCCTCCCTCTTTCCGTTTTCAGCTGCAGCGGATGTGAGTTGCGAGGATGCCCAGAGGATGCAGAGAGGATACGGCGGACGTTTAACGGATGATAACGGACATAGAACGTTTGTTGCTCGTATTTGTCGCGGATTTACATCGTACACGGCGGAAGTTCATCCGTTCTAAAAGTTTTGTGCAGCTCAAAACTTTTTGCCCGGATGAAAACACAGTGGACGGATGCTCGATGGATAGAGCGTATGAAACACGTATGCAATGAGTACGGAACGGATGCATAGCGTTTTCCAACGGATGACAATATTTGTTTACGTTTTACATCCTCTTTCCTTCCGTAAGTGCAGTGGGACCGGGCCTTAAAGGTTAAGACCAGTTATGGTCATGTTCATGATTGCATTGTGAAAGAAACGTTGTGGAATCGATCAGAAAAGTTTGATCATCTATAAGCATCTAGCATCTGCAAGGTTCTGGAATCATCAAAATGATAAGAAATTTGGCCCATTCTTCGTAAAGTTACAAACACTATACACAGAAAGATGTATATGGGACTACCCTATATCTCTCACAGTCAAATAGATATAATAATTTACCAAATATATCAATTAGTAGGCGGTTTTCCGGCAAATTTGTTATCATCATGTATTAGTTAAAACATATTCTTTCACATGATTGGTAATGAGAGCTTCCATTTCATTTTTTGAAATTGGGGCGTTTCCAATACTGGTCTTTACCTTTAATTAGTGTGCAGTCCGAAGGGTTGTAAATATTTAGTAGTTAAATTTTATTAGTCTAATTTTCGCATTTTCATTAGTCTGAACGCTGCACTCTTGGGCCCTCGAGAGCCTAAAAGTGTGTTGCAGTCTTTAGTCACTATTTTGCTATACATTTCTTTGTGTACGTGCAAGTTTTTTTTTAATTTTCCGGGGGGCGATGCCCTCCTAAACAAATTGAGGGGGATGTGCCCCCCCCCCCCCTCCCACCCTTTCACCTTGGATCGCCGCGCCTGGCATCTATCGAAATTGATGGTGCAGAATTGTTACTTTGAGCTTTTTCTATACTCTGGCATTTTTAACTATATACCAAACCATTACAATTTGAAGTAACAACGCGTATTTATCACTGACAAGGTCTTTCTTTCCCCCTGCGTACGCCCTAGTGCTTAACACAGGTCACTATGTGCAAATGAGAGTTGTGGTTCTTATCGAAGATGATTTTCAGCAAGTTTTTGTTAGGTTGTTTTGATTTTACTGATTCAAACAATCAATCTATTGCATGATAATCAATGCAGAATAAATAATAACCATGTTCTCTCGACATACGATACCAATACCAGAGCTCAAGATTTGCTTTAAACGATTTTACAAAGGGTTTACTCGATTCCTGACGTCTACTTGTGAGACATTTTTCTTTTTTAGACCAATTTTTTCTAGATTTTGAATATTGCCTAAGGCGAGTGAATTATATACACCCCCTTCTGATGTTGATAATTATGTTATGGCCTACTTCTAAGCACAAATTGCCTATTTATACCGGCCCCTCCTGGAAAGAAAAGTTCCCCCCCCCCCGGAAAAAGTAGTAATAATTGACCCTTCTATACCGCCTCATGCGCTGCGCATAATTATAGAAGGGCATTTTTCTTGATGTCAGGAACGTCCGTCTTGCCGCTCCCGGCACACGGCAAGTATTGTGACTTAATTTGGGTAATTTAGCCCCTAAAACACTTCTGCTTTCGAGAAAAGTCGAAAATCAAATTTCAAATAGCGCCTCGGCCGTACAATGGTATAGCTGCGACCATGACAATCTAAGAATATGTAGTTTTTATATAATAAACGGGAATAGCTAATCGGTCGATTTTTAGTCAAGAAACATTGTTTATAGCTTAATCAATATCTTAACCTTAAGAGGGAGGTATATAACATAAACAGTTTATTATTTACAATTTCATAACTTTAGACTCGATTTCAACCGCGACAACGATCACTGAATAAAGATCGCATATGCTTCCAATATGTTCATTTGAATCAAATTCATGACCCATACCAAAACTTTGTATTACCTTTAAGACGGGTTTTTTTTTTTGCTAAAGGGGGGGGGGGGGGTGACCTAATGGCGATGCGGATATTGTGTGGGTCCGGACATATCATGGCGTTTTTCTATGCACATCACATCTTCACTTGGCAGCCCGGGGGGTGGGGGGGGGGGGGGGGTTAAACCCGCTAACCCCCCCCCCCCGTAGATCCGCCACTGTTTATGTATTGTCAATGGCTAGAACAGGTTTTGAGCTTTGAAACTTACCTGAGTGTAGTGGTTACAGAATCCGGCAACTAAACACTCGTTGCTGGTGAAGTTATAATTAATTTTCTGATTATTCCACAAATTCATCAAAGAAATATGATTGCTGCCGACGACCCCTTGGGCGATGCTCTGGCCTACCAAACTATATGCTGTTGCAGGAGTAGGGTTGTTGTAGCTGAAGGTGCATTGGTCAGCCCACATCTGCGCCAACGTTGCAAGCCGTTGCGCCATCGCTGTTACCAGAGAACGAGGCAATAATAGGATTGTTTGTTTTTTCTTTATTTCGGTTCATTGAAAGAAAATGGGTTGTAGAAACAGTCCAAAGACTGATACATACAAACATTACATAGTTGCATTGTAAAGAATAAATTCACCAAAACTGACAAGGAACGAATAATGGGATAAAGAAAGTAGAAGAATTGTTCAACATATTGCACTAATCTTCAAAAAGATAATAAACTCTAGACATCGAAATTGTTACAGGTAATTTTTCCGTTTGGACGTGATAAAAGAACTTTAAAGTCATTATTACAACCATCCTGGTGAAACTATTTCATATGATAATAATCATAAACAAATATTTCTCATAATAACGGTAAGAACAGAAAATAGAAATGTAAAGAGACATACTGCAAAAAAGAGAAGAGGGAGAGAAAAACTAAATTATAAGAGTGCCATTTCATTTGCTCATAGTTTACATTGAAACCTTTACAGGCAAATTAAATAATTAGCATTGAATAATAATATTGGGTATGTATGGTCATAATTACGATGGTGGGTTCCCGTATAGCGCTCATGTCCAGCACTGCTACTTCTGGTGCTCGAATATTATCAACTTGGTTTTAGCACATTGAAATGCATGGC